>JAMKCH010005736.1:0-99341 GCA_023653785.1 Ophioderma brevispina
AATGTTCCGTTTTAATGGTACTTGATTAAAAAGGCGTCATTGAATGGCTTGACTAAACTTAAGATTTAGATTGTATTGTCACTATTGATGGGAATATCCATGCCTGGAAAAGTGGGGAATTTACGAATAACATTCCCAGAAAATTTTGATATTTGGAGGGAAATTTTTCACCCTTCAAATAAAGAAATACATAGGAATTAAAGGGAAATTTTTCAATCTTGGGGGGGGGGGAATTTTGCAATCTTGGGGGAAAAATTTAAAATCTTGGAGGGAAATTTGGATTGTATTTCTTAGGAGATTTGGCATTTTTTCCAGCCCTGGGTAGACACATGGAATTACACAAAAAATTATCAACAACCCTCCATTTGATTAATAACTAAAATATGAATTAGGCTAGCATACAATCCTCAACCATTTAATTGGGACATGGTGTAGTAAAATACTAAATGTAAATAGAATATCTTGATGGACATTGCAAAGAGTCCGAGCTAACAAGTTAATTGGTAGTCATCGATTTAACGTTTTCCCCTAACATCATCCAAACCTCCACTGCACTGCATTGCGGTGGATTTACTGCAATGTTCCCTCACTTCCACTGCACCCTAAAGCTCCAAAACTCCTCAAAGCCAGAGCACACACAGTTCAAATGCATTGTGCTGCTGTGAGTTGGACACATTGTTTTATCCATTTTCACTGCACTTCAATGCAGTATGAATGGAACTCTTAATTGATTTACTGCAGGTCACCAAGGTCACTGCAGGTTGCAGTACGTTGCAGTACAGGGTGCCTAAAAAGATTGAAAAGTTGACTTACTGCACCCTACTTTTTCTTGATGCATCACCAGTTAATTCATCATTTTAACTTTGTTGCATATTGCATTTCCATTCAGTAAATGAGACAAGTGATTAGAAGAATACCAATTGGTAGGCTGCATTGCAGGCTGCAATGCAAATGCGGTAAAGTATGCAAAACAGACCTTTATGTAAAATGTGCAGTCATAATGACCCCGACAACCTTTAAAAAGTGAATTTGTTCATCTTGAATCAATTTGAATAAGTGGTCATCGAATTCATATTTTTTGCAGGATAAAACACATCTGCCATGACTTTTTTCATGTTTACCAATGCCATTAACTTTCTGAATGCAAATTCAGATATCACTTCCAAAAGGCTTTCTATTAAGTAAACATGATCCAGAAGCCAGAAATCTGAAAAAAAAGTGGCTCTGGCAGAGATGCCAACATTGGAATTTAAAAAAAGGGAGATTTTGCGAGGGAGCGCTTGCGCGACCGAGCCCCTCATGGCCGGGGGTCCAGGGGCAATGCCCCGGTCGGGTCCAGGGGCAATGCCCCGGTCGGGTCGAGGGCAGGCGCAAAGCCCCCAAAGCTCCTGCATTTCTATTGCTTTAAAGCACTTTGGAGCCCTTAAATACAGACATGCCAACTTTGAAATACAGACATGCCAACTCTGGAATACAGCGCTTTCAGTATTCCACAGACCAAAAAACATAGAAGTATTTTTTGACTCAAGAAATGACATGAAAAGGTTAATGTAAAAGGCTAAACTTTAAAAGCTCATAACTTGAAAACTAAGCTACCTACATACATATGGACTGCATCATGAGATAGAGCTCTTTAAAACACAGCTTTTCCAGAAAAAACGGACAGAGCTCCGCTGTCCGACAGCCCCATTTAAGGAACTGTCAGTAGAAACTAAGTCCATCTGAGAATTTTTTTATATTACATGAAAAAGGAGGAATGTCAAAATTTTGAAGGATCATAATTTGACAACTGCATCATGAGAGAGCTCTTTGAATAACTCTCCTGAAAAAAAAATGGAGTTCCGCCACCTGACTTTCCCCATTTAAGGAACTGTCAATATGACTATGAACACAATCCACATGCAGAATATTGTTTAAGTACAGCAGCACATTAAAAAATAAGTTTAAACTTCAAAGGCTCATAACTTGAAAACTAAGCTACCTATGCACATATGAACTGCATCATGAGATTAAAGCTCTTTAAAATACAGCTTTTCCAGAAAAAAATGAACAAAGCTCCGCCGTCTGACAGCCCCATTTAAGGAACTGTCAGTAGGAACTAAGTCCATATAGTATTTCTTAAAATGTACATGAAAAATATCAAGGCCTGAACTTTTAAAGCTTGAAAACTTCAAAACAAAACCGCTATAACAATGCACTGTTTGTTGGTATATCCCTTTGCATTGTTACAGTTAAGTAGTTAACTAAATACCATCAGAAGACATTTATTAGCATACAGCAGTTAAATGGTTAAATCAAAATATTAATGTGAGTGAACCATCCGAAAGTCGGGAGAAAAACGATGTCGGAAACCAGCTTAACAGACTTTATAAAATGAAAATCTTTCAAATCTATGTTCTTTTATTCACTCTGAAAAGATATTGCCCTTTTTCCTTAACTTTATTGTTCTTTATTTATTTATTTTCTTTCATTAAATATACGGAAAATCGGGAGATTTGCTAGCAAAATCGGGAGACGGGAGAACAAACGAAAAACCGGGAGTCTCCCGCAGAAAACGGGAGAGTTGGCATCTCTGCTCCGGGTTGTTATAATTTCCAGAAAAACAGGAGAAACTTTTTCAAGACTGGGAGTTATAAAATATCATTACAAATGCTAATAAACACAATGACACCAATTTCATAATTAATTCTGCCCTGTTTTCAGTCTTCAGCCTTCAAGACCCGGGAAGGAAAAGAATGGCTCACGAGGCCCAATTTCTGTCCTACTGAGCACAAAAAGTCTGGTACAAAATCGGCCCGGCGCCCCAGTTAAGGGATAGCAGCGATAATGCAAGGAGAATAAAAAAAAATGGGAAATGCATTGTTTAGCTTATAAATTAAAGATAAGTATGTACAGTTCCTTGTAACTACTTTAAAGCAGGAAACAAAACACCAAATAGTGAAAAAAGAAGTATTGAGGAATTTGTATACCGCTCCCGCAAATGACATACAGCAATGGCATCTCCCCCCCCCCCCAAAATCTACATTAAGCAGCTGATTGTGGTGTACACCATTAAAAGAATAAATAAAGACCATAATGCTGTGTTTGGATTCAATCTGAACAAGTCTGGGGCACAATATTACGCTTACAAATTGGGCATATTCAAAGGGAAAGGCTTCTTTTAATCTTAAGTCTGATTTTGATCACAGTATCGAAATTATAGAGACCCCCCCCCCCGATAAAAAGTACTGATGGTCTTTAAATTTTACACGGATTTCAAGAAAACCACTTGCAGGTATTGTCGCACAACTATGCCAGGTCACAACATACCAAGTTTAATGATTTTTTTTTTACGTTTATGATCGCTGCTTTGTATCCGTTAACCCTAACCAGGACCTGGTCGTTTTTTTTTACCGGGCGACGGCCCAAATGCAACGAAAAGGCAATCTATGTTTATTTTTAACGGCCAGATGCAACGAGAGCCAAAGTTTGCGTTTCATGCATCTCGGCCGTTTGTCCCGGCACAGGAATAAGTAGCGTAAGTCAATAACGGCCAGATGCAACGAAAAAACACGCGCATTTTTCCGGAAGACGGCCCAAATGCAACGAAAACAGCGCGTCATTTCCCGGAAGACGGCCAGATGAAAACGAAAAACATCGCGTCATTTTCGGGAAGACGGCCAGGTGCAACGAAAAACATCGGTCATTTTCCGGTAAGTCGGCCCAGATCAATGAGGAGCCAATGAGAGTCATTTGCGCGACCAAAAATAGTGTTGACGGCCCAGATACAACGGAAAAGCATTTTCCGACCCCGGTCCCACGATTTTGTTGCCTCTCATTTCCTCGGCCGCGTTAGGGTTAATTAAATGCCCAAATTACACCTGCTACTAAAATTATTGCCCAATGCTCATGTCATAATCTGAAAAAAATATCATCTAATTTTACCTTTTCTCATAGTATAAAGGCAATGATAGCATAACCTGACCAACACATTTTACTGTTGAAGTATTTTTCTGGACTCAAAGGTTTTGCTCAAGAAAAACCTACTTCAGACTTTTCAAAAAACACAGAGCCGAAGAAGGCCTACTAGGAAAGTCTGAACCTCATATTCCAACACAAGTTGTTGCCACTGCACTCGCTCGCTAAATAAGCTGTTGTAATGATAGGTTAACTCACCATCATCATCACACTCCAGTTAATTCTGCTTCTGTTTGCTCTCTAGCCTTGGATCCAGCCACTGGGTGGCAGCAGACTCATGACTGCAAAGACAGGAACCAAAACATTTTGCTATAAATTATTTCAATCAGTTACTGATCATCAGCTGTATGGGCTGGGTACAAGAAGAGATGTGTGCTTCAGATCTTGGTACGCATGTGATACTGCAAATTACACTGTGCCAGCAATGCTGGAAGAATGTTAAGTTATAGCCCCAAGCAATTCAACCTAGAGTTCTACCTTCCAATTAAGATTAATGATGAGAATCTGAAGAAGACGAAGAAATGAACTAATAGAGCATCAACACCGACAACTAGATAGCAATTCGTGTGGGGATCGCTCTTCTTTGCATCCATTTCATTTAAATTTCTGTGTACACAGATGCGCATTTTGATTCATAGTTAAGAGTTGAGGGAAGGCAACAATTAGGTTGGTATTAGGCTCTATTGGTAGTTCCACATTAGGGTCACTTGGTTAATGGATTCAAGATGATTGAGCTGGCAAAGCCGATCTATCAACGACTCCGATCCCAATGCTGCCTAGCTCTTAGCTCTATGAATGCTACCTCCTCCCTAAGAGCTATTCTTGCTCATTTCACTTCAATCTAATTACTTCTATTCATTGCATGCGCTTGTCATCTTAATTCCTGGGAGCATTTCGGTGACCCATATACAAATCACAGAAGTACACTTGGAAATTAACCTCTTGATTTCTGAGTAGGGGTTTAGCTACCCAGAATATGCAAGATGAGAAAGAAGATTCACATGCAGATGTAGGTCAAAGGACTTTGGCACAGAAGATGAGCATGAGCCATGTTGTGTCATTTTAACATGTATTTAAGACTTCGGGCAAGAACAAATATTTTTGTTTTACCAAACTGAAAGACACCTCGGGTAGATTTTTTTGTCATTACAGCAATAATTCTGCCCATTTTTCATTTAAAAATTGCCTTTTGAAAGAGGATATGTTAGTCTAACAAAAATCAAGATTTTCAAAGTACTATCACAGAAAACATTTTAATTGTAGGCAAAGCCTTTCTAAGAAATCAAATATTGAGTTTGAAGAAACTAATGACTAATAAAATAAAATAACTTGAAGTAGCTCAGGAATTTCAGGTGTATTTTGTCATCCAAGCCACTTATTTTCCACAAAAAAGTTACTTGGATACATCTGTATCCTATACGACTGGTGTACTACACAAAACAAATCAGATTCAATTGATACTTTGAAATTGAGCATTTCAGGTAGTCATCTTTAATTCAGACATAAATGGTCTCTCAGAGTGGACTTGTAATGGATGACCTTCAGTACTGGTACACTGCTGAAAAGGTTATCGTGTGACATCAGAGACCATAAAATACAGCTTGGGTCTAAAGATAGCATTTTAATTAGTTTTTCTTTTTCAAAAATCACCATTTCATTTGCCTATAAATATAATTTCAATATTCCTTTCTCAGTAAGTGGAGGGCTATCAGCTATCATAAATAGAAACTAAAACTATGTAGTTAGCTCTTCTCCTTACTAAATCTCTTATGTTCTGCTTGACTATTTTGCCTAGCCAGGCACTTAGAAAACTGTGTAGGACATTTCGCCGATTGAGGGCTGCTCATTAAATGACGTTGCGTGACGTCAGAATATTTGAGAAACAGACAGGTTGTTGAATCATTGGAAATTTGTATTTACATGTGTAGAAGCTGCATAAATTTCCCCACATGTGCAATCGTAAGAATAGGTGTAGCAAATAAACTATTCTATCATTGATGGCTACTTTCCGCGTCAAAATCAGAATTATGAGTGAAGTTTCAGAGGATTTACTGCATCGTTCCATATCTAGTTTTTCTCTCTTTGGCCTTTAATCGCTACAGTTTGACAAGTAATATTTCGAACTTATTTCCTTCTAATCATCTTTGAAGCATTTTATCATAAGCCGACATTTTGTATGGCAAATCCTGAAGGTTTACCCTTTATACTCGTACCATATTTGACTTGCATTGGTTGTAATAAACTTGTGGCGTTTTCCATTATGCACAGATTCAACCCTTCGAAATTTTGACTGTTACTGCATGCCACCCTGGTTGAATAAGTCCCGATCGGGAGATGTCTCACACACGACACGCTATAATAGTGCTCATTAATTATGTTTGTAGCCTGAGTCCCCGGCCCTCATTCATAACTAACAAACATTGCGGATCAGTCCATACGTTTTCAAGGACTGAAGGATTTAGCGGATCAGTGAACGAAATATCACAGAGCTTCAACGGCGAAGTTTTCATAGTGCCAGGAGTATGGAGCTTGTCAGAGCTTTTGCAATGTGCACTGCCACAAGTTGCAGATGTAGTCTCAAGCCCGCAAAGTGTGTGTGATACACACCAAAATAGCTGCGCAAAAATGATGACATCACTCCTTCATTCTAAATGGATGAAATATATTTGCAATACATGATAAAACATTTTATTTCTATGATCAGAAAACTCACTCTATAAAATACATATCTCCCTGTTCTGTGAATGCAATCTCCCAGTTAGAAGGCAATATCCCCAACTCTTCTTCCAATCTTTCAATCTCCTCCCTCCTCCTCTGTTCCTCCTCATCTACAGGTGTGGCATTTAATGTTGTAGCTGTGATGGTGGATTTATTGCGGGCTCTCTTCCCCGAAGAGGAGGGTCGTGCACCCGGTCGGTGGTCACTTGATTTCTTGGCAGCTTGTGGGTCTTCATTGTTCTGTTGGTTTGTAGGTAGGTGGTGGATACTGTGGAGGCTTTGGGGTGCCATAATGATTACCTGCATTAATGGAACAAATAACAATTTAAACTTGCCGTAATAAGCTGTAACTACGAATTATGTATACTTGTTCTTTTAATAAAGTTCTTCATTCACAGTGTGAAATGAGCACAGGTGTTCTTCTATATGGCAAGGTTTTAGAGCAAAGGGTGTTTGGTTTTGATTGAGTCCATTTCATGAGGCACGAGTTGGGATTTTCACCTCAATAAGGTCATGTATTCCACAAAAAATTATATCTTAACACATCTAAACCCGCACTTTTACACTCATTTTAGCCACAAATACTAATACAAGTTAAGGAGTTCGGATTTGTAATCATGATCATTGAAATGTTTTTTGTCAAACTTTTGAAACTTTATGGCTGCTGAATGTCACAATGAGACAAGTTTTTTTTTATTTAAAATATAGACTTACATTAATACGATTCCACTCTCTAGCAAGATGGCACTCTTATCAATTGCCATTAAACTCATCACAGATAAGAACTGGTAATCACCACATCGACTCACCTTCCCTTGGCTGTTCTGTGTGTACCTAGAAAATAAAAATTAAATTAAATTAAATCAATGGTTTTAAAATAGAATAGTTTATATTTTTATCATCTCCAATAAAGACTTGAGCCTGTTGGGTTTGGCAGAAGCGATGGACGTTTGGCTAAGGCGAATAGGTACATGGTATGGGAACGTGCTGAGAATGATTGAGGATGATGGGCATGTTTAGAAGGGCTTTTGAGTTTGAGGTGGGAGTTGAGGAGGAGAGGAGTCCAAAGAAGAATTTGGAAGAAGTGGTGGAAGAGGAGAGTAGGAGGGTGGGTTGAGGATGGAGGATGCATTGAACGGGTGTTTGAAGTGAAGGAGGAGTAAGGGCGGTTGCCGGGAGTGTGAGGTGAATCATGGCAACCCTCGTTCACGGGGGACAAAACGATTTAAAACTTCATGGATTTATACTACTACTACAATAAAGACTTGTTTTTTAAAGGTGCCCCACCCGATCACAACACATATCTTTCTTCTTTCATAGGCGGTCCATTAACAACCTAATTCAAACTTTTATTTGAATCCGATACACCATTTTAATGTAGGACGGTAATGTATGACTGACAACAGCCAGTACTGTACACAATATTTTCCCAGTTACCGAACACAAATCATATTTAGCTGAAGCAACAAAAAAATGGGAAGGGCACAAGTCAAAATCTTTGCAGATGAGATGATAAAATACAAGTTCTAAAATCAAAGGTGTTCGCTGGTGTGGTGAAGCTGTGGTATGAGGGCTGATGATGGGGTGGTGCTCTATTAAAGGTGCCTGTTTGATTTTTGTCTATCGTATTTCCTCTACTTGATATGCGAGCCTGACACTTGTACACAATGACCATCAAGGCGAATAGTGTACGTTTTGTTCGGGCACGTGTTAAGGACGGATGACGAGCACGTGTTGAGGAAGGCTGAGGGCACGTGTTGAGAAGGAGGATGACGGGAACGTTTAGAAGGGCTTTGACTTTGAGGTGGGAGGTGAGGACGAGACGTGCAAAGCAGCACTGGGAAGAAGCAGAGTCGAAGAGGAGAGTGGAGGGTTGGGTTTGAGGATGGAAGGATGCAGTGGAATCGGTGTGAAGTAGAGGAGGGAATAAGGACGGTTGCTGCGAGTCGGAGGTGAATCCAGCCATCCTCTATTCACGGGGACCAAAACCGGATTGAAAATAGTCTATATACAAATAAAGACTGTTTTTTTTAAGGCCCACCCGATCCACTCACAACATATCTTTCGTTTTCACAGGATGGTACAGTAAAACCTAATTCAAAATTTCCATTTAATCCGATACACCCTTTTAATGGGAGAGGTTAATGGTGTGATTACAATTAGCCCGTACTGATACAACAATAATTCCGTTCCGTAAAACAAAATCATATTTTAGTTGTAGCACAAAATGGGAAAGTCAGTAAAAATGTTTATGCGACAACGATAAAAAATACAAGAGTCTCTAAAATCAAAGCGTTCGATGGTGTGAAAGCTGTTTAGAAGCTGATCGGGTGGTGCCCCATTAACACGGATCATCCGATAAGCATCAGTTTTATAGTAAAGATCACACACAACTACTGGGCACAGCACTCGCACTATTTCGCCTCTGCGTACGTGCAAAAAAAAAAAGTGCTTGTGAATGTACGCAAATAATGTAAGAACTGATATATGTTTTTGTACGAACATTTACCGATGTTCATTTTGCAAAAAGGAAATGAGGGCTTGTTCATATAGACCAAGTTAACTTCCATGACCCTTTTCACACTTGCTCTTGCCTTTAATTTATTTATTTATGTTATACCAGTGTAGAGGATCCGAGACCTCAGAGGTATAAACAACAGTGGTAAACCACTCTATAGGGTATCTCGAAACTGATAGAATCGGCATTTGGGACAATCAGAGGTTACACCCTACTCTTCTCGACAATGACTGTGATATACATATATAGGTATGACTCTCTTACATGGACCGACGGTTAAACGTCCCCTCCGAAGGACGGGATATTCTCGTGTTTCATTTGCCCAAGTCCATAATGAAACCAGGGGAGAGCGGAAATTCTAGTTTTAATCAATAGATCAAACTAAAATCCTAGGAATTACTACCCGAGGTTGACCAAATCCCAGCTAGTGGCCCGACCGGGGTTTGAACCGGGGGGACCTATGCACCAAAGGCGAATACTCCAACCAGGGGGCCCGCTCTCCTAAAAAATGCACTCTCTTTATATGCCCCAGTGACCATTTGACCAAAACTGTGAACCCCCTATATGGGCCTTGGTCAGCCCGGTCTTCTGACGAAGAACTGTGATTTATACGCAATTGAGTTGTGGCACAAGGAGGAAAGAAACTGCTTGATATTCAAAGAAAGAACGTCCACGTGGACCTTTGACCCAAATTGTGAACACACCCATATGGGACTTCTGACCCATTTTCAAATGCAATCATCACCAAAAAGTTGGCAACAAGATCCATTTTGGCAAGTGTGAAGAGATAAGTCACGCATTGCCAACACATAGCTCCGGCATATTTTAATGCTGAGCGAAACTAAAATGGTTCTTGTCTTCTGTCAGTGGGTTTTGAGATGCTTCAATTGGGAAGCCAACTCAAGCTTGGGTTTAAACACAGACATCAATATATCCCAGACCTGTGGATTCCTGAAACAGCGTTAACCAGATTGAGGTTCCCAAAAGATGATAATGGAGCATACGCACTTCTTGTCAAGTTTGGGCACCACCATATTTGGTGTGGATATCGTCGTATTGGAAAAGTTTTTCCCCCTTCCGCATATATATGTATAGACTATGCCAAATGCTGTCACTCTGCCTCAAATATCTCTTTTCTAAAGTGGCACTGGCAACATGTCACAATATGACATTTCTTCTTTCAATTGCCTAAATGATAGTCCTAGGCCATGGAAGAAGAGCGATACATTTTACATAACATACTCAAAAACCAGGTATGAAACTTTAAATAAGAGGTTGAAGATAACCATGTAATTTGTATGCTACTTTTAAGTTTCCATAACTTAAATCAACAAATGTGTATATCACATGAATATCATAGACTTGTACTCTTGATATTAAACCACAGAAGGTCACAGACTGCGTCCAAGAGAGTGCACGACGTGGGAAACGTGCATACGGCGTGCGTTTTGTTCCTTGTGTTAAAAAACGCCCTTTCCCCGTTGTCTTGCTGATTAATGTCTCCGTCATAAAATCTTTCTGTTTACACTAAGGATGCTGATTTTATCCTAATCATTTCAGGTGAGGGCAATGGATATAAAAGCTTTACAACTAATGCGGGAAAACAAGTGTACGCCACGTTTAAACTGTACACGAATCGAAGGGTCACTACAACCGTTTAGAACATTCACTACACGTTTACACATGATAAAACGGCAACTTTTTTTTTCAGTATTATTTTTATTGCTGACGTAAATTTTTCACCAAAATTTACCTTTCTTTTGACCGTCATGAAAAGTAAAGTTAAAAGTTCAAGCTACTGGTCAGAAATGTTGCTGACTTTACGGAAACAGGGAAATCCCCCCCCAGTTACCAAGTTCTTGGTACATGCAAGTGAGGCGACTTTGGCATAAATACAAACACCACACGCCTCAAAGAATCATAATGCATGTTTGGTAAAGAGAAATTTCTGAAATCTATCATTCCTCATCGCCAACAAGCAAGTAAACTAGCCTTGTGTCATTTGTGTGTATCCATTTAGGTCATTCATTTTCCCACTTGATTTTTTATTAACAAAATCTCCGGGTGAAATCATGTTTTTTGAGGAAAACAAAAAAAACATTTTTTAGTCATGACTTGTGAGCAACACACCAATTAACCGGTCTTCAATACATAGAGGGATCTACAGAAAGGAAAAATGGAGGCGCCCATAGCAATTTGTTTGTTGTTGGGTTCTTTGGGATATTCAACTGCTGTATTTTGGATGAAAAATAACGTAGGTAAGTACAAAACAACACAATTTATGGTTCAAGATGATAATATATCGAACGCAAAGCCGGGTAACCTGATTACCGTTGACGCGCCAAATTCGGCAGTCATTGAACCGTGTAACACTTTTACACACCGGAATACTACCGTGTAAATGGATAGGAAATTAAACGGTAACTCCAAGCTCTATTTAACCCATAAAAAATATTGATCTTGAAAATCTTGAGGGCGTACCTCTTTTTGAAATGTGCCAGTGTCTCTTTAATTAAAATTAACAGGGGTCCATCATGATACTTTTGTGCATTAGGAATGCAGGAATCTTTTTAGTAGAGGCACGTTTTCTTTTTCTTCTTTCTTTCTTCCCTTTCTTCCATCGATTGGTTTTCGCATATTTTTAGCAAAAAAAAACCCTGCCGATAAGACATGGAACACGATAACAAAACATGAACGCACAGATTTTGCTTGGCAACAACAAGCAATCCACTGCGCTCTGGTGTAAGCGAAATTCGTTACAGGCGTGGGCTACTCCATAATAACCAATTTTTGCTTCTTCCAGTTATACTTCTATGGTTAACATACAGAATCACATAGATAAAGGGTTAATATCATTAGTATTTTGATCATGGCAGTATAGCATACTGATACCAAGTAAACACATCTAAATAATAGTCTGGGGCATACTTGTCATACCGTAATCACCATATAAACGAAAGACAGCGTAATATTGTGTATCATAACAAATAAATGAAAACCTGACATCAGACTCCAGTTATCCATCATTATTCAACTGCAGTACTTGCCATCATATGTTACTCACTATTGTACTACAATTGAAATTCGGGAGAATACCATAATAAAAATACTGCAGGGATCAGAATACAATTGTTATGGTGTCGTAACGGATGCAGTTTTTGGCATATATTTTCTACTTTTTATTTCAATAGTTGAGTTTTTCAAAATCATTTCATAGTTTGCAACAATTTTATATGGTTTTCCAAAAGCTAAGTTTGCATGTTTTTGAGTTAGCAAAAAAAAAAAGAATTTTTTGTACAGAATATTTTACAGGTTTGCCAAATACTTTGATAGTGTTGGAAGAATATTTTATGGTTTTGCAACATTTTTATAGTTTGGCCAAAAAAACAAATCCTAGTTTTCAAAATTGTAGTTTTGCACAATCTTTGTGTATCATAGATTCGTGTACATTATTTCCTGAGAATCCCAATAACATTTTGGACTTTCTGTAATGGATGACTGCTTGACAGTACATACAGGAGCGACTATTCCCGCCAATCTGTACAGGCGTATGCATGTAGCCTAAGGCAACTCATCCGATGATCACAAATAGAAAATACATGCGCACATCTAAACTTTCATGGAAAAATAAGCATCTGTGGGACACCGTAATCGGATATTACAAGAACTAACCAAAGTAGAAAATAGACTCATGAATGGTTTTTTAAGGGGTGGGCATTTTGGGTCTCGCAGCCATTGAGTCAGATGATGGACCCAGAATGTTTTCCTGTGGCCAAACTATTACCATACCCACTGGGCAAAATTTGAGGGAGGGTTTAATATTATTTATAAGGCCATAGAATGAGGCTTTGTGAGTCACATGTGATGATACACCCAAGGGTTCTTGCCTGGAAGCTGGAAAGAAAAAAGAAAATACCAATGAGTTGGACCAGAAGAGCATAGGAGTAGTAAGAAATATCAGGTATAGTACGAGGCTGGAAAATGAAATGCTGGTGTTTGTTAACCTGACATGAAAGTTTTTACTCAAATCTTCAATGTGCGTCAAGTGGGAGGTGGACACACAGATAAAATTTTTTTTTAAGGCTAATAATAAAGTATTAGGATTTACAATATTACTACTAGGAAGTGGATTAGGCACATTACATTACTTAACAACGCAGTTCTCGAACCACAATTCTCGCCTGCTTTCGCGCTTATTGTAAGACAAAACGCAGCACACCAGAGTGACTGTGTGAGTCCAGGTGTCCCCAAAAACGTGTGCAACCAGAATTAACTCCAATTTATTACTAGTTTATTCCACATTTCATTTGGACACCACCCTAGGGGTCACAACATTTTTTTTTCCATTGTGGAGATATTCATCTGGCAAGTGAACCCCCCCCCCACGGAGCAGAAGTCGGAGATGTTTAGGAGTAGCACCCCTGGGTTTTGCTTTTATAGTATTCTTTACTTCCGCCTCTTTCATTGACACCACCCCAGGGGTCACAACATTTTCATTTGTGGAGATATTAATCATGAGAAGTCCTCAAAGAGCATAACTAAGATGTTTAGGGTAGCCCCCCGGGTTGCATTTGATAGTATTCTATCCTCTCACTCTTTCATGACACCACCCTAGGGGTCACAACATTTCAATTGTGGAGTATTAATCTTGAAAAGTCCCCCCACATGAGCACAAGTAAGAGATGTTTAGGAGTAGCACCCCCGGGTTTGATTATAGTATTCTGTACTTCTCACTCTTTCATGGGCTACCACCATAGAGGTCACCACATATTCCGTTTGGGAAGATATTAATATTTGAAATGTCCCCAACATAATAATACCAAGAGATGGGTAGGAGTAGCACCCCCGGGTTGCATTAGAGTATTCTTTATTCTTCTCACTCTTTCATTGACACCACCCCCAGGGGGCCACAACATTCCATTGTTAGAATATAACATGAAAATGAAAAGTTCATGCCACAACCCTTAAAATAATAAATTTAGTAAAAATATGAAAATTTACTTCAATTTGGGCAACACTATTTTGAAAAATAATGTGACCCATTTAAATTTGAGTCGCTACGGGGTCCAGAAAGTGTTCAATGAAATGCACAATTTTGCGTATTTTTCACATTTTCCAAGAATGTAAACAGGCTGGCAACACACAAAAGACTGACCAGAAGTAGAAAAACCATTTCATGCAAACATGGGCAATGATCTAGCTATAATATATTGATTAGTGTTTGTTAATACCTTTGGTTGTGGTTTGTACTCCCCCCCTTTTGATAAGTCTTCTTGTTTTGTACCACCTGTTTGTACACCACCAAATCACACCACAGCCATTATACTGCCAAAATTATAAACACATGCTGACCTAATTTATGATAAGGTAACCCCACAAAACTCCTGAATTCAAAATGTTTTGAAGGTGTGTGTGTAGATTTCACATGACATTGACAACCTGAGAAAATTTGGTTTTGAAATGGACCAAGAATTTAGATTAGTTGCAATTTTAAAATAATCAAAGAATGCCCCTTTCAGGCCAACATGCATTTTTGACCACCAATTATTCACAACAAAAAGATGTTACAATAGTAGTTCATGTAGCGAAGGAATTTTGCATAATCCAATGTACCATTTATGCGATACAGCAATTACGCATATTTAATTAGATCAATTGCATCAACAATGCCCCTTTAAGTGATCCACTTGCACTTTGGGGGGGGAAACCCCCCCGCATTGTGATTCATACAAAAGATTGTACGGCATAGAAGTCTCATGTAGCGAAGGAATTTTGCATATCCAAATGTACATTCAGTGATGCAGCACTTATGCATATTTAAATAGATCAATTGTATCACAAAAATGCCCCTGTAATCGGCCCACATGCACTCTGACCACACCACATTATGATTCACCCAAAAGTTTCATGGCCCCATAGTATTCTGTCATGCAGCGAAGGAATTTTGCCTATCCGATGTACGGTTTCAGAGATACAGTGCTAATTACGCCCTAATCCGTAATTAGTCATTTCCCATACCTAAGGCGCTTGTATCACACACGCTAAAATGGAAAAAAGATGCGCACCATGATAGGCTTTCATGCGTGAAGGAAGTTTTCATATCCAATGTACCGTTCCAAAATTATAGCAATACGCTGTTTTGTGAATATTAATTAGCTTCATTTCATACTTAATTTGCCCGAAATACCCCGCGAACCCGAACGAAATCTAATCAGTTCGAAGACTCTCCAGCGCCGCTCCCTTTCCACCAAGTTACATATCATAAGCTTACAGACCTCCAGACAACTTGTACACAAGCCTTGCGGGAAAATTTTCGTAATTATGGCAAACTTAGATACTTAATTAGCATATTTTACGCCCAAAATCTAATAAGGTCGAGAACTCGTGGACACGCTTCTTTCCACCAAGTTATCATCATCATAGCCCTTACGGAACTCCAGATAAATCGTTAACAAGCCCGGGAACACGGACGTCAGGCAGACAGACAGCATGACGACAGGACAGACAGACAGACAGACAGAAAAGTGATACTAAGTCCTCTGCCGAACAAAGTTCAGGCGAGACAAAAAAGGGTGCCAGACTCACTTCCTACCCCAATTTACTCCCATGTATGGATCATAAATACCTATTGTCATATTGGCCAAAGTGTTGGAGCCAGGGGAGCAGGGGACTCCCTAATCTTCCCTCTCCAGAGTATGCACTGGCATGCCACTGGCCCTATTGTTTTCAATTTCCAAACTATCTATTACCAGATTATTTATTACATTTTAATTAAATAACACAGCATATTCAAGTTTCTAAACTTCTAAATTGTTTTTGTAAAGAATTAAAATCTCAAGTTGACATTTTAAAAAAAGGTGGTTGTTTGTTCCGATTTATGTGTATTCTGTTCTCTACTTGATATGAGAGCCTGGCAAATGCACATACACCCCATCAAGTCCGTGGAAACAACTTGCGGTTTTGATGGTCGACGCAAAATGCATGTTGCAAAGCCCTATTCAATACTGTGCTAAATAAAGTGGTAAAACTAAAACAGCGGTTTTTTGTTTATATCTGGGAATGAAAAGCATTTGAGGGCCTCACTCAAATTTCAAGGACGACAATTGAGAAAAATACGGCCTTTCATCTGATATCAAAATCGATCCCCAAAAGACGATCGGAACACGCCCCTTTTAAGTACTAACAATCTCAAATTGACATTTTAAGTATAAAATCTCAAATGGACATTTGACACTTACTGTACTTTGGGGAAGGGGGGATGATGAACCAATAACATTATTTTATTTAAGTTTTTCATCTTGATTTGAATTAATAATGACCCTTTTAAACCCACTATCAACCAAAAAGGGGCACATTTTCACTCATAACATCTAAGCCAAACATCTTTTTGCCCAAGATTGATTTCAAAGTGTATGAGAAAAAAAATAGCTTTCTTCAGACCCAAAGCAAACACTTTTTTTCTTGCCCGAAATTTGAGATGGCAAGCAGCATGATGAAACTGAATCCTTCACATGTAGCTGGCATATATGAGACACAAATCACAAAATAGGGGTAACATAATTAGTAAGATTAGGACCCTTTGAAAATTGCTACCCCTTTTCACATTTGGTTATTTTAAAACAAATATTTTCCAGAATTGAGAGAGAATGAAAAATAATGATAGAAGTAAATTATGGCCCTAAACCATATTCAGTTGAACAAACTTTTCAGATGGCCTAAAGAACATACAATTGGCAAAATCCCAAGTTAGTGAAGCCACGGTGTATTGAAAAGTTGTGGCAATAATACGACAGCCACAACGATCATAATCCTGCTGAAGCTTAGTTATTGTACTATTATTATACAGGGAATTAACTACTGCCTCACTTATCACCAAATCAGTATTGCTAAGGAAAGGGAGGGTTCTTTGTTAATTTAGCAAAGTTAGTTAACTTTTTCCCCCATGACCCTTTTTTTTTTTTTTTTTTTTTTTTAAAATTATTGCAAATTATGATGAAGTACAAACTTGTACTGGTAAAGTACCAATTATTCTGCTTTGGTTGGTTCAATCTGACAATTATGACCATGATGATTATTAAAATGGCGAGGGAAACCTTCTATATGGTCATGCACAGCCGACATCAGTGAAAGTACAAACAGCAAGGAGGTCAAATGCTCCTAGTTAGTAGTACCTGTTTTAACTGGGCTTCTTTTTTATAATTTAACTATTTAAGACTACAATCTAACCTACCTCTGTGGAGCAATACTGCAGAAGCCATCCTAAACTTATTTGTAGGTGGTGAAATCAAGGAAAGTTTAGTGTCATACAGGGATGTACCACCAATGTTTTTGGGGCCATGTTGTAAAGAGGGCAAACAACGAAAATAGTACAGGTGTATGGCATACTACCATGGCAATGATGTGATTCAATCTTTAAGTTAACAATTACAACCCAGTCATGTGTTTGCACCCAGCCAGCAGAGCCAGTCTAATCAGTATCTAGTCCAACCTAATGGACCACTCTTTCTTATTAATCCACACAATTTTGCCTTCAGCGTCCAAAATTCTCTTATCATCAACAACAGCAAATTTTCACCTAAGTAAAATCTCAGTGTGCAACCTGACACTGGTCACTGAGCAGATTATCCATTCATGTGGAATTACAAAAACAATTTGCAGGGTCTATTGGTTAGGACTAGCCTAATCAGAGGAGCCCTCAGCCTTACCTCATGGTGGGTGAATGCATGACCGGTTGGCTAAACAAAAACTTTGACTTGTTGCTCGAAAATAAAACATGCAGTGATTTATAAATCATGCACTTTATCTCTTCAGTGAGTGTGTTGCATCCACTCAATTCAACTGCCTGAAAATCTACATTTAATTTAAATCATTTACAATTGTAACAGATTCAGGAAGTGCTACAATTGCACTGTTACATCAGAATGTGGAAGCGTTTTTTTTTCTGTGTGTATATAAAAGTAGACATGTGGTATAAATTACACACTTTGCTGAATATACCCATACCTTTGCATACTGTTATATGCAATATGTTCGCATTTGGGAGAGAACACCATTTCCGTGACATGAATTGTTCATGGACTTTAAAGGTCTATAAAATAGAAAAAAATGTAGACATGAAATTTTCATGAAGGCTTATCAGCCTCAAAGTTCATGAAATTTCATGCATGTGAAAAACTGCTGCTTTACAGTACAGTGGAACCTAGACCTTTTACATATTAAGGCCTGGAATCAATTATCAGTTCCAAATGAATTTTTGATTGCAAACATTTAAGCCTAAATGCTTTCCCTGAACATGAAATCAAAGTTGTCGACTTAACAGGAGGGGAATACCGATATCGCCTTCATAATGTTCTCAAAACATTAAACACCTTCAGATAATTAGTATTACTTTCTTATAGGCCACTTTAAAGCTACTACAAACAGTCAGAGAGCAGAAGTTGTTAGAGTCCTACGCTAAACAAACGACCTGTTTGCCACTTGCCTAAAATGGTGGGGTAACCAGACCGAAAATAAAACAAGTGTGACTGGCACAGGGACTTGAAGGTTCACTGCGCACAGAACACAATAGCAACACAACCTCCAAAGGTTTACCCAAATCAATGGAAGTGTGCTCCTGCAGTGTGATAGACTTAGTACCAGTCCATTCAAAATAGGAAAAATCACTCTTAATAATAGTACCAAATAGTTAATTAAGAAAAATGACTCATTTATGTATTTGGGGTTTTATTGATGGAATCAAAACACTGTGCATAGTCCTTAAGTCTAAGCCTTCAGGATTGGGTGAACAATCAATAGAGGGCCTCTGTGCATTAAACTGCAATGAATGGGTTAAAACATAACACAGATTGGCAAAGAGAAAACAGACCATAAATGCAAACATCATTTGGTAGTGGATTTAAAAGAACTAGTGAAAAGAGTGACTCTGGAGAAAGCTGATAACTGATGAGAAATGTACATATTCAAACAATGGTGGTTGTTTGTACATGGCTTTCAAAATATTATTAGTACTTCTGAGTATTGAATTTTTGTTTACTGGTCATCTTGAAGAATCTTCCTCTTAAATATACTTGCAAATCCCCTGGTGTGTGTATGTATGAAAGGGGTTGAGGGGGAGGGATGGAGAGTACCCCCCCCCCCCCAACATAATGTGTACTGTCAAGTGATATTAACCTAGAATCATAACTAAATTGGTTTGTAATAATACCTATTAGGCCTATAAAAAAGAACTATGAAAAATTGTTAACCTTTTTCTAAGTCTCCCACCTAATGACCCCAAGGGATGGAGAGTACCCCCCCCCCCAAAATAATGTATACTGTCAAGTGATATTAACCTAGAATCATAACTAAATTGGTTTGTAATAATACCTATTAGGCCTATAAAAAAGAACTATGAAAAATTGTTAACCTTTTTCTAAGTCTCCCACCTAATGACCCCAAGGTCAAAGCTCCTGAAGAGGTCATCAGAGATCAGGCAAGCCTAAGAGCAGTGATTCTTTGACCCAATATGAAGTTATAATGTGTATATCTAAAAACAAGAGAAAAAAGGAAAGGTTTTTAAAAAATTATCACGTCTCCTATCTTCAATCAGAATATAATACTCACATGGTACAGTGCGGACATAGAGGTTTTCTCGTATTGTGGACTGTAGGTCATGGTCAATTGATCCCTTCTGAAATCGCATGTTGAGGTATCGCCTTAAGTCCTTTGTGAGATTTGACCTGCAAAAAACGCAATTAGGGAATTCAACATTTGCTTCTGCATAACCTTAAATTCAATTTAAGTATCCCAGACATGAACTTCAAGAAATTCCTCAAAATTTTTCTCCACAATTAAAAGCAATAGACCTACCCAGCCTGCTTATTCTAATAACTCATTTATTCATGCATAAAAAAGACCCAAAAAATACGCTCTAACATTTTTCTTCCCAAAAACGAACCTACCAACCATTTTTAAAAAAGCCTGTTTAACATTCAATCAAATATTTTAGGTCTTGTATTGGTTTTTTTTTTTTTTTTTTTTTTTGTTTTTTTTTTTTAATTTTTTTTTTTTTTTTTTTTTTTTTTTTAAAAAAAAAAAAAAAAAAAAAAAAAAAAACACAAGGCGAACTCGTATTTACGCATGCGTAAAATATGTACCCTCCGAATGTCGCGACACAAATGACCACTAAAACTGCCCCAGTCCACCCTTAATTTTGGCCATCACTGGCTCGCCAAAAATAATGGTTACACAAGAAAATGACTCAAGGAATCTTAAAATTCAGCATGCAAAAATCCCTGAAAATTCACCTAAATTTAGTAAAAATTGATTAATTTACTCAATGTGGCAACACTATTTTGAAAAATTCATGTGATCACAATTTAAATTTGGGACCCATACGGGGTCTGGAAAGCGGCGAAACATGGATTTTACGTATTTTCACTTTTTACAGAAATGTTAAACCGCGGGCAACCCCAAAGATGTCCCACATGTAACAACTAGCACTAAAAAAATTCAACCCAAAATCTAATCAGGTCGAAACTCTTCAGGCCCACTTCCTTCCACCAAGTTACATCATTATACACGTTACAGAACTCAGAAAACTTTACCCGGCCTTGAGCGGGAAAAATTTTCATAAATAATGCCATTGATACTTAATTAGAATATTTAACACCCAAAATCTAATCGCGTCGAGAACTCATCAACCTCTTCTTTCCACCAAGGTACATCATCATCAGCGTAGCCCTTACAGACTCCAGATAAATTGTACACAATGTTGACATTTTTCTGGTGCAATATTGACCTTTTTCCCTTGACCTTTTTTCCCCTACCCCCTGACAGGCCCAGGGGAGAACCCTGGGGGAATGAATTACATGGTGAGTAGGGGGTATCCCCTCCTACAATATACCAAGTTTGGCTACTCAAGCACATCCGAAAAGAGATATGCCCAAATGTTCCAGGTTAACATTTTTTATCACGGACATACACGGACATACGATCTACGGACGGACATACGGACGGACATACGGCCGGAGCCATTTTTAAGTCCCCAGTCCCCATCCCCGAACTTCCGTTCGGCGTGGACAAAAAGAGACCAAAATTTGGAATCCCTCCCCAGTCAGTGTTGAATACCCAAGGATATGGTAGGATGATTCGTCAACCATCCAAAAAAAAGGTAAAACTGCATGTAGATAATATTTGCTGTAACTTTTAGAACCAGCAATTTCCTGTACTTGGATATGTTTCCCAAAATTGTAAATGAATTCAAAGTTGTAATCCTATAATATATACTATGCATACATTATTTTATGTTCCATCAGTCAGCAAGACACAACACTAGATAGTCTACTGTACCCTGTTGAATTCAAGACAAACCTACCATTGTATGCTCATTTATCACTCATGTGTGAACATGGAATAAGTGATGGTAAAACAGAACTGTGAATTGGAATCATGGACCATATCCACAACACAGCCATATGAGAATCAGTCTGAATCACTACCAGAGCTCTCCGCACTTTGACCAACCTTATGCACTACACAGCCCACCAACACTGAGAACTACAATATTAACCCTTTAGGCCCTACAAGAAATGCATCCAAATTGTTTTTAACTTTTTTGTGGAAAAGTTTTTAAATGATGTATTTTCATTATCATCACATGAAAAAACAAGCCTAGACTTCAGGCCGGGCTTTTGGTCATGGTTTATGAAAAGGCTTATTTGGGGACAGCAAGCTATTGCCAGGTAGCTTTCAGTGTAAAGCTCTGCATAGAGTCTAACACCAAGAGCCAAGCTATTTTGGTTGAATGCACCCTACTGGTTTGTCTGAGGTGAAGTTGGAGTTCAAAGCTGACAGGTTCAATATGGCTGGCATACACTGTATTCTGTACACCCTTGAGGGGTTATGGACAAAAACAGGTGCCGTGGTGTATCCTATTTTTACTAAATCAAATTGGGATCGAACATTCTCAGTATTACCGCAACTGATCGCGCCATTTCCCTTAAAAGTTGATAGTACTAACCCTCTACTTATCACCTCCTAAAGCTTACATGTATAGAAATACACCCAAGTAGAAGCAGTCTTGTTAACATGGCAATAAAGAAATAAAAGCTGTCTGGAAAATGTCATATAACCCTGTAAATTACTGCATGTTGCAAGTTTTAGCAATAACAGTAAATTACACTCCTGTCAAATAGTTTGGTGGTGCCATACTAATAGTAGAATGAAATCAGTTTACCATACCACCGGTAAGCCCAACTTCGGGTTATAAGCCCACCCCCAATTTTAAAGAAAATAGAGGAGCTAGCATACCCTCGGTTAAACCCAGTTGTTGTAATTTTAGCATTCAAGGACACAATGTGGGGGCATTAATTACACAAACCAAATCACATTTCAAACTTGAACTATTCTAAGATCATCAAAGTATGCTCAAAGCATTGGGATGGCTTGTTTACAATAATTACTTTGATGTGAAAATTGAACTTATTTCTAATGTTTTAATATCTGCTACACCAAAAGTGCACATAAAATGGTATCTGGTGAATAATACGCTCTTGAAATATTGCAATTTTGTATTTGATATTTGCTCTCAAGTTCTAGCCCCTCCCGGGTATAAGCCCACCCCTATTTGAAGTAAAATCTTTTCCTTTTGGGTGGTGGGGCTTTTACCAGAGTGCTTACAGTATTAAAAAAAACTTGTTATCAGAATTTGTGTATTTTGAGTAAAGAAAAATTGAAGGGCCAGCTTATAGTACTGCTTAGCATGTTAACACAGTAGTTAACAGAGTAAATTTCTAGGCTATAAGTTCCTCCTTGTCATACTTTGAATAAATGAACATTATTATATAAATATCCTGTTTCAGAATTACGTTTAGCAAAGGATCATGAGGTTATGGGTTTAGGAAAGGGACCCGTTTACAGTTTTGCCTGAGGTACACCCAAAGGTTTGGATTATAAACTATGAGTTTAGGTTAGGGTTTTTTCTCACCAATAGGCAAAAAATATCTAGCTTTTGTTTATCTGCATATGAAAGTTATTCCAATTTGGTCGCTGAACAAAGTAGGCCCATAATGTCAATAACCAAAAGTTGTCGTAGCCCAGGGCATAATAGGGACCGTGTTCTATTTTTTCCCAGTTTGTATTGTTTTTGCCCAGTGGAAATGCAGGACTTTCAATTTTTTTCCAGACTTGTTTTACTTTGGCTCACCATGCAGTGGCCCAAATTTTTCACCAATCCTTGAAAATCTGAAGGCGCATCTTGCACACCTCAACTTCTTCACCTTCCTACCTTCCTGTTTCCCATCTTCTTTTCCCCCTTTTTCCCCTTCCCTCTTCCATCTCGTTACCTATCTTTTACTTCATCCCATTTTTGGCTTTCAATTTTTACACCTTCTCTTTTCCGGAAGCTTTGGCCGAATTTCCGAGTTAGAATTCGGTGGGGAGGGGGATGTGTCCCTGTGCCCCAATGCCCCATACCTGTTATTCTACGGTAGTTGGCCATAATCAGAAGAGAGATCACCCTGAAACAGCAAGTGTTTAACACCAATAATCACAAGTACTTGTAGGTCAAACAACAATTTGTAGCTAGGGCCTATGTGTGGAAATTTGCAAGTAACCATAATGCAATTCATAAATTTAAACAAAAAATGCAAACACATAACAATATACAATCTTATATCGCCTTTATTTACGTACGGTACTGACCTCTATGCTATGTAAACTGAAGCTAAAGAACATTTCTTTCCAACAACATTAAGTTTAACAAACGAACCATGATATTCCAAAAGCCTGCAGGTTTAATTAGCTGCAGAGATGTACATTCAAAACTGACAGAATAATTTTAATAACCTTGTTCATTTTATCACTGTATTGGTTTGGAAACCACCATATGACCAGATCTCTTGCTAATTTATCTTATGACTCAGTACAATGTTATCTCCATAGGTGTGTTCCCCAATGAGCAAACATCCCCAACCCCACCCAGCCACTAAAGTATGATGACGCTGGATGACAGCATAGTCAGCCAACAACAGATGGCGCCCACACAATTTACCAAGGCTATTATACATTTATACACGCGTCTATGCAGTTGACATGTAGCGCTGTACAGTTCACTGCTTGCTGGAACCAAATGGTGGAATATTATTATTTGATTTATACATCGCATACAATATACCATGCCATTCAATCCTATTGTGCTGAAAACCTGGTAAAATATATACTGGACTAAATGGTTGTGTTTCAGCTTGCCCCCACCCCCCCCCCCCCATATGATTCCTCAAGCTCTTTCAAATTCCTCATTTTTTTTTTAAAAAACTTGTTTACCTCAGATCGCAATGCATATGGACATCACATGGGTAGTACATGGATACTACATGTAGAGGTTACCAGTTCAGTATTGGGTGAATTCTCTTCACAGTTCACTGTTGCCTAGAACTGTATGTCTAGATGCGAGAAATACCACTTCGTTTTTTTCCCAAAAATATTCCTTTACTCAAGAACAAGCAGGTATAATGCCACCACCCCTGATGAGAAATAAAATGGATACATCTAGATGGAGCAAGCCTGTATTAACCCTTTCAACCCTGGTAGTTTTTGTAGGTTATACCACGTGCATCCAAGCCAAGTAAAAAAAAGGTCGCTTCTGAGTTAAAGAAAGGGAGAAGGGATTTTCATTTTTTTTAAATTTAAAACCAGATATAGGTGAAATATACTTTTTACCATACACTTATTTAGCATACTTTGTAGCAGATGTGCTACCTGAAAAAAGGAAGAAGCCTTTTTAATTTCTACTTCTGTTGGGTATACTCTGTAAACCTAGAAGTACAAAGTAATCAAACTCCCACACAAGTCTCACAAGGAATATAATGGTGTTTGTCGACTTACATGAACAGTATTTTGTGTATCAGTGTAAGAGATTTGTTTTTTGTCTAACATCAGGAGCTGTGTCTTCAACGCGCGTGATTTAGACTGCGCCTATGAGTGTATTTCGTATTTTGTAGTAAGGCGCAATAATGCTGCGCAGCGCATCGATTAATTTACTTTGTACTTCTAATGACACCAAAACCTGTTTAAAACTGCTTTGTGTACATTGGCAAACTGTAGCAAATTTAATTAATTTATGACTTGATATACTTTTATATACTAAAAAAAATGAGATCTGTCTGCGAGTCTGTCTGTCCGGCTATGCACTTCATTGTGCTTTGAACACAGCGCCTTAACAGAGAATGGCAAAATATTGCAACATGAGACAATGAGACTATAGGGTTTAAAGGGCATGATAATTAGATGATTAGGCGGTCTATATCTGATAAAAAATAATATTTATGAACAATTTCATTTCATTTCAATGAAAGATATCTATCAGTAATGAATACAAGCATGACTGAAGACACATATTTAAAAAAAATCAACATTGCAGGAATTATTTGGTTTTTAAGAAATATTTTTTCTGGAATATTTGTGCAAGTGTCATGAATAATAATATATTTCTCAATGTATATATTTGCAAACTTAACTATCAGGCAGACAACATGGAGGGGTGGAGGTGACAACTGCGCAATATCTAATGAAGCTGAATATTGCACCGACATAATCAATAAAAAGTAACATTATTTGAACAATTGAATCTGAACTCACGGACACCACGAATGACGTAAATTGGACAATTTTAATACAGTGCACATCTTATGTGTCTATAGGTAAAAGCATGTGTATTAGAAACTGATCAGTTAGTCAAACACAGACAATTTTGACACTTTGATAGAAAGCAAGGCTGTAAAAAATACTTGCATCTATATACATGACATTTTCATGTTTTAAATTGAAGAATATCATTAATTCTACAAGAATCATATGAAACTCAGTTGCCATGGTTTGTTGCTAAATTAGAATCAATGAGAAGTTTGCGTCACAGAGGTGCGATATAGATTTGAGGTTTCAAATTTTTGGACACATTCTGTATTTTTGAGAGATTGTCTGAAACAAAAGTGTCACGGACGGACATTTTTCACTGTCACGGACGGACGTCCAAACCTAACGAGAGAAGCAACTTTGAATTTATTTACCATTTCTGAATAGGTAGATCCTTGTACAAGCACTCAAAATGCACATCAAAATCCCTTAAGGTGGAGTAACAAAAACAAATACATGTTTAGCATAACCTCCCACTTCCTTTTTGAGGCCACTTCTAATTTAATTTTTTCTTTTAACATTTCAGTCATATTTAGTAAAAGGAGTTGAGGAGTTGCTTTAGAAATAGAGATGCTTTCCACAGATTTGCTTTAGCTAATGTACACAAAGTCTTTTAAACAATTTTTTGATTATTAGAGGGGTTTACCCAACAGCGAAAGAATGCAGTATAATCTTCCTGCACCCTACAAATTTTGGCAATGTCAACAGAAAAACCACATGTTAAGGATGCCAAATTCAAGTGCAGGCAAAGCAGTGTGTTCAAGTAAAATAAATTTTAAAATAGGGAAAGCGGTCCCAAATAGGTTGTCGTCAAAGATTAAAGTGTAGAGCAATATAATGACCCTTGAATGACCTCTGACCTCATTTGTTAACCTACATAAGCCCACTTGTCTCAGTATGAACTTAAATCCATCACTATTTTTTATAAGCTAAACATTTTAACCAGAAGTGAAGACCACATGTTCAAGATATGATCCTAAGTGACTACTGAATGACCTTTGACCGTATCTGTTACCTCACATAAAACCCCCTGTCTAAACGTATAAACATACCAAGCATGAACTATCCATCACTAACTAGAATTCGCGTGTTCTCGGCTTTCGCGCTCGCTATATTCAAAGAATATAAGCTGTGGGCCGCCCCATGACCTTTGACCCTGGCACGTGACCTTTGATCTCATCAACATATGAGGGATCGCATGGTGCACCTTGGACAAAAGTTTGGTTCCAATTGAACTTCAAGTTTTCAATTTAGATCAATTTTACATTTTTAGCCCATTTTTCAAGTTGACCTCACATGACCTTTGACCTTTCAACATGACCTTTGACCTCATCAACATATGAGGGATCCCATTGTGTGCACCTATGCAGAAGTTTGGTTCCAATTGAAGTTAAACTTTTCAATTGAGGTCAATTTAAAAAAAAAATTAACAAGTTTTTGACACACACATTCACACACACACCCAAACACACAAAACCACGTACACACACACACACATACACCGCACAACGGATTGCTAAGTGATCCTGCCAGCAATAGCTGGCGGCACACAAAAAGTTACACATTTTAACCAAAAGTTTAGACCACATGCACAAGACATGAAACCCAAGTGACCCCTGAATGACCTTTGATTTACTCATCTGTTACCCCCACATAAGACCCCTTGTGTGAATGTATAAGCATACCAAGTATAAACATGATCCATCACTGCACTAAAGAGCTACACAAAATTTTAAACCAAGTGTATACCAAAAGTTTTTGAAAACCCCAGATGGTAAAGCATATTCATTTTTTTTTTTGGCCTAAAACCCCAATTTTTTTACTTATTTATTACAGGAATAGTAGTCCCTGCTCTCCTTGCTTTTCCACAGACACAATATGAAAGGCTCAATTTACCACAGAATCAATAATGCAATATAAATGTACCCCTATACAATTGTTGAAAATGACCGATATATGCCTGCAGGTTTATATTAATTATCATAAAATAAAGAAACAGGTAAGAGCTTCGCTCTCTCCAGGTCAATTGTGCTGAAATCCTGGGCAAATATTTACAGCACCCTTACTATCCTATTAAAATAATAATGATATATCCTGCAAAAAAAAGGAATCTCCTATTTCAAAAATAATTAAGTGATGAGTATTGATTTTTTAGCTGGCATTTTACAGGCGGTTAGAGCTACAGGCTTTAGGTCAGATTTGCTTCATTTTACTTGTAACAGAACGGGTTTTGTTGCTTGGCAAACTCGGGAAGGAAGAGCTCCCATGGACACAGTCAATAAAATATTGCAGATGTGATTCCGGTAATGCAGCTGAAATTATCTGCAAAGTTTCAATACTTACTCAGTCTTACTCTGTCCTTGAATTACTCAATGAGACGACATGAATGTTTAATATTCTCTAGATTCCTTTCCATCTGTTCTCTTTCGGTTGGCAATTGCTCTACATGTGGATGAAAACCAAGTTTCCGGACTCAATTTAAGTTTCTGATGGTACACCATATTCAGATTTGAAAGTCTCATGTGAGGATGATATGATTCAAGGGAATTCGCCAACTGAACAAAACCATTTAACTTTTACTTGCAATGTGAAAATCTAATAAACATGCAGCAAAAAAAAAAATAGTTGTCATGCAACCCAATGTATGTCCTACTTGTATAGACCATATTGTAAATGATTGAAATGAATCATTCAAACATCAATCACATATCCAGCCAAATCATGCATCCACAAGTCACTCCACCTAATGTGGCAGATCTTTTATTTCAGAGTAAAAATTGGCATGCTCCGATCAACCGTCCTTGCTAAATTTTCCCCGTCAAATATGATTGGTGTAAGTGGTGCATTCCCTTTCTACATGTACGTATTTTTGGAGTGATGGAAGCTCAGACTGAAATTTTTGCATGGTTGTAAAGTAATTTTTGATATTTGACAACCCTGGGTTGACTAATGTGGCTGGGGTGATGAGATGAGTAGGCTCCTATACCTTGTATACCGTCTCAGCTATAATTTAAATATTTGTATTTTTTTGTTGTTATGGAAAAAAAATATCGCCATTTCGCTCAGAAAATTGACTGGATATGGCCACATTTGGGTCTTAGGCCTCCTGGGCGGATCCGAGAATTCTCAATGCAGGCGCCATTTAAAAAGAAAAGCGGCGTGCTGCTTGCCGCCATGGCGGTGGCCTGGGCACCAACAAATATTCAGGCAGGTTCCCTGTGCTCTGCAAAAATTAAGGGACGTGTGTGTGTGTGGGGGGGGGGATGCTTCCCGCTAAATCCACCCCGAGGCCTTTTAAAATTTTCTGGAGCCCATTCTATAAATTATTCTATCAACTGTCCCTTCAACTTTTTGAACTGTTCCACTGCCAGTAGAAAATGCTAAATGGACCTCACATTTAAAGCTATTTTACAGACTTGAAATAAAATCAATTGAAAAGTACTTTATTCTGTATTATTCAGTACATTTTAGGAGGACCCCATGCAAAAGTCACCATAGGTTAATAGGATTACTACTATGTATTTGACAAGTTACTTTTCAAGGTGGCTCCTATTGGCATTCTGTTTAACTCTTGTAACATTCCACTGTAAATGAAGCATTCACACGGAATAAGATCGTGTACCCTTGACAGTCTTATATACATGCAAGAATGCTGCTAGGGTCAAGCAAGGGCGTCATGCTCTAACATTAAAGAAAACATGGTAGCTCACTTATTTCTCATTCTCGTCATGTCACAACTGCATTTTCATTACCACAGTCAAGGCAAGGAGACCCCAATGACCCTACTGACCTTTGACCCTACAACTATTTCAACAACATGTGTATATCACTGCCTGGCAATGTCTTAGTGCTGTTGCCAGCAGACCGTAACATAAAGCTTGATTGAAAAAAATAGCATTTTACATTTTGAATAGGCACACCAGACTGGAGTATTATTCGTTAGAATTGATTATCATGTGAATCACCATTGAAATTAGATGGTATGGTACTAATCT
Organism: Ophioderma brevispina; assembly: GCA_023653785.1. Lineage (NCBI taxonomy): Eukaryota > Metazoa > Echinodermata > Ophiuroidea > Amphilepidida > Ophiodermatidae > Ophioderma > Ophioderma brevispina. The sequence goes on from JAMKCH010005736.1 coordinate 29,860, forward strand.
ATACATAAATAGGACAAAAAAAAAACACAAATGTTTATTTATTTAGAATAGTTTCACCAGCATAAATGTACTGCTCTCCCTGGCAGCCCTGTTAGTTCTTGCTTTGACATGATACAAACAATAACATATGGTATACAGTAGAAAAATCAACAATGCAGAATAGTTGCAAGATCTACAGGTAATGTAAGCAAATGCTCCTTTTGTATGAGTACAGTGACATTTCCATGTCTTAAGTGATTTCTCCCTTCCAATTGGTAAGATATCATATTGCTACTTTCAATTAGATGTCATTATTACTACCTTGACATTAATATACCTATTGCTGAAAAACGAAAACAGGATATGAAAAGAAACCACTGACATAGCGGTCAAGATTATGAAAATTACCTTTACATGTACTGCACCAAATATTTGTATTTTAAAACATTTTTTACATGTAAGTAAAACACTATGTACTCATTTTATGTATATCAATTATCATTTTACTTTTTTCATATTGAAACAACACATGCTGAAATAAAAAATGAAAACCAGAGTTCTGCCATTTTTGGCTTGCATGGGCAGCCTTTTAATTATTTAGTTATTATTTTAGTTATTTTCAGAGCAAATTTAAGCAAATGAAGTAGGCCTAATTAATATGTACATTTCGTGAGCTGAGAATTACAAGGTTGTGACATTTTGGGTTTCTGTGAGAAAAAAATATTTTGGAAATTTACATTTGCTAAGCTTTAATGTTCCACCCGACACCATGTCTGACCGGCAGTGACCAGCAATAACTGACAAAAACATGCGGAGCTCTCGGCATATGACCAGCAGTTAGCAGACCGTGTTCTGCTGTGCCGTTGGGATGTGTACCGTCTAGCGAAAATTTTGCGGAAAAATGTTAACGTCTCACCGGCAGTTAGAAGCAAATAGTCTATCAAGAGCAACAAGTCACAGCAGCAATTAGCAGCAATTCTGTTTTTGGCAATGTTAAATTCTCACTGGCAGTTAGAAGCAAATCATCTCTCAAGGTGAACACGTCACAGCAACAATTACCAGCAATTCATTTTTGGCTATCTCCTGATGAGGGGAAAGCGGCCCACCGACAGTAAAGAGCAAATGGTCTCCCAATGGGAAAACGTCACAGAAGCAATTAGCAGCAAGCAATTCATTTTCGGTGATCTCTTGAGGGGAAAGCAGCCCACTGGCAGTAAGCAGCTTTGGGTTTTCTCACGGCGGTACTTCCTGGTCAAACGTACATAAGATGTTTGGGAAAGAACCTAGGAATACTTTGGGGGAATAGTGCCTGATGGGACTGGGTTTAAATGGCGGCCGTATCTCTCAAAAGGGAAACGCATCTCACGTCACCATCCCACTGGCCGGCTGTTGTAGCAATAGATCTCTCAGGGGTTAAGCATCACACCAGCAGTTAGCAGCAATTTCGGTTTTGAGTTCGGAAATATTTTTCATGATTGAGAAATCGCAAAAAAACAAATGTTGGGTACCATGGAAGTGTTAATTATACTTATCGAATATATTCAACTCACTCTGCCCTAGCACTGTCTGTACTATCTAAACTAACATCTATTCCAAGGCCACTGGCACTATAATGTACAACAACGAAACAATTCTCTGTAAATTCTGTACTACTCTACTCAACCCAATTAATACCTTTTATTTATATAGTCTAATTACTCAAGGCAATAAAATGTTCAAATTGAAATTGCTTTATCTATCTACATAATAGAACAGTTACCGCAATGTTCAGCAATTTAAAATCCTGAAGCATGCAGGTTAGTTTGACCTACATTGGAATGTATTAGTTGCACTATTTTCAGCAAATTAAATACTAGTATTTGTTACCGACACTGCACAGAAGCACATGGCACTGATCTCATTTTTACGATACATGTAAACCTAGCCAGGTTAAACCCAATTTGTTGTGAGGCCTGGATGGAGTAAATGATCAGCGTAACTTTGGCTTCCACTGTAGATGAAGCTGCCTGTTTTGGCAACACCAATTCTCTTGCATGTTATGACAGAAACCACCATATCAATAATCAGTCAAATTCACTGATTTTCTTTCTTGCCCTTTCTTTTAAGGTTAACACTTTAAAGAGACCATACAGACACCTTAATTTATTAAAAGCACAATAAATCATAAGGTTTATGAGTTTTGACATTGTAAATATTAGTAGATTACAAGAATTACATTACGTTTATGTCTATAATCATCAAGTATACTCTACATTCACAGCATATGAGAAAATCTTGCCATCATTTCAAATTTGGTTCCATTTTAACAAACATGCATGGTGAATTTCTGGCAAGAGAGGATAAACTACATGTACTTCAACTGCACAAAAAAAAAAATGCCCATACTGAGCTTTGAATCTCAAAAATTGTAAATTATTTTTTATTATTTTTACAAGAGCAGGGGTATACCAGGCCTGGAGGACCTCGGGTGCAGTCGGGGTGTGAGGACTTCTGATATGCAAAAAAGGGCTGATTTTGTTAATTTTTTGGCAAACCCTGGGGTGCTCACGCTGCCACCACACCAGATTTGGGTATGCTGGTGAAGAGTTGTGCATGGTAGAGTGGTACAATAATTATATAACCCTAACACAACTAAATCTCACAAAATCTCACAGCACTAAGCGAGAAAAATGCACTAAGTCCAGAAAGCAGCGATGACGTCATCAAACCAAGATTCATATGGGCACGAAATCGCTGGCCAGGCCAGCGACACCGCCTTAGCGTGCTATCCCGGGTCATGGGACTGGGGCCCGAAGGGCCTGGGTTCGAGTCTCACCCAAATTTGCGACTTTTCTTGTTCCCCTCTTCCTTCACTCCTTCAGTCCCTCCCTGGTTAGGGTTAATTATTTTGTGAAAACTTATTGTCACAAATGGTTGAATGCTAGCCAATTTGTGAAATTACATTGTCAGAAACAAGTTGTTTAAGGGAGTATCCAAGTCCCAAAATAATTCAAAAATCTAAACTTGACTTTTGTCAGTCTTGTGAATACCGAGTTATCAATGACAGAAATTTTTGAAAAATGTGATGGCAAATTTACTAGAATTACAAAACAATGCCTAGAAAGAACAAAATGAGGCCCAACTTGACCAAAATCTGGGGCTACATCCCCCTTCCTGGGATTCCACCTACATGTATATGATTATCATCCAATTTCAAGGAATTGAAATATATTCTAATCTTTACCAAACTGATTCCCAAAAATTAAGTCCTTGTGTTTTTACTTTCTTGACCAATTTTGTGAAATGTCCATGTACACTTACACTGATGATACAGTGTAATTGTCACTCCTGGTGCCTGTGGATGTCACTCTCACATCCATCCTTGTGAAACAATCACCTCTAAAGGTACCAAAATAAAGTGCTTTACAAATTTAAATGTGCCCTTTATGATTTTGAGCATGCCATAAAAGATAAAATCAAAGAAACCTACGTCCCTAAATTTCATTTTATTTGGGTTTGCATTTCAGTGTAATTATGAACATATCATTTCTCCATGAAGCTTCTCTAGCCTGCTATGTTGTAATTATTGTCCCAGTTTGCCCATCAAAAATAAAATTGGATAATATATCAAATTTTCTTCTCCAAATAACTCAATTTGCCATAAAGCAAGATGCACACAATCTTTTTGATCCAGTAAAAAGCTGTTTAATGTTAGTATTTTTTCTTACGTCTCGCACATTTTCATTCATCATCCATCTAGTCTGTCAAGCAAGATTGACTATCACTTAGGCAAAATCTCAAAATGTTAGCCACCAGTAGGCAAGCAAGTTTGACATATTGACTTACCCATGCAAAGCAGGCTAGGGGCCAGGGGCTGGTGTTGATTTCCACTCTAGTAACAAAACTTATGGCATCATACACTCCTTTTAGTAATTTTCATATATGCACAGGAAATTAGTCTACAGCTTGGAGAGGGTATTCAGAGAAGATGCATGTTTAAAACTAATTAAAATAGTGTTACTTTTGTTCAGGTAATCAAAGTTTTCAATCATTTTGTTGTTTGGTCAGCACTTGTAAACAATACAGGGAGGAAATGGTCTATGAAGCAACTATATGAATTGATTCTAAGAACTTAAAGGTGCTTGTTCCGATTTTTGTGTATTGTGTTCTCTACTTGATATGAGAGCCTGGCACTTGCACATGCACCACATCAAGTACCGTGGGAAACAAACTTGCGGTTTTGATGGTAGACGCAATAATGCATGTCGCAAAGCCCTATTCAATACTGTGCTAATATTGATGGTTAACCACTAAAACGGTGGTTTTTTGTTTATTTGGAAATGAAATGGATTTGAGGGCTCAAATTTCAGGACGACAATGAGAAAAATACGGCCTTTCATCTGATATCAAAATCGATACTACTTCCGGGTAAATCGGGGGGGGGGGGGGGGGGGGGGGGGGGGTCCCAAAGCCGATCGGAACACGCACCTTTAAATGCAATTTATATATCATGTATATGCATGTGCCACTCTACCAGTTTTCACTTTAAATCAATGCACCCTCTAGCAGATAAATTGTCTATGATGCACGCTCGTTTGAAGGAAAACACTTCAGGATGCAACATTCACTTGTTTAGATCAACAACTTCCTTAGTAATTTCCTGCCTTCTGGATGTTTAGAATAAGCAAAGCATTATATGAGAATTGTCCACCAACTTTGCTATCTGGGCTAGTGACTTTCTTAGTCTTGCTTTCTTCACTCAATCTGCTCTTGCATGTTTCACAAACGGACTTTAGTTGGATCTGCTTTCTTCTGGTGAAGCAATGTCAGTAAATAAGCAAATGACAACATGAACTCAGTCATCTTTATTTTGTTTTATGGCCAAAACTTGCACCTGGGTTAAAATTTATCATGCTAAAATTTAGTACAAATTTATTGAAAGTAAGTCTTCTGGAAAAAAAATCTTCAGTGATTTTTAGAGATGATCAGTAATTTAAGAAAAACTTTTGAAGCCTTCTTAGAGTGCTCAGTAAGTTACAGAATGTTGGGAATTAGGAGTCGATATGGCTAGTGCAGGGGTTCTCAATTATTTTAGCTGAAGGGCCAGAGAATGCCAAAAACATACTTGAAAGTTCCCGACTGAGGGATAAATTTACTGATGAATTTCTTATGTTGCCCTTTATATATTTGAGCCAGTCGAGGGCCAAAAATCAATGGTTGGCGGGCCGGATTTGGCCCACGGGCGGCCTATTGAGTACCCCTGGGCTAGTGTATCCTAATTTTGCCCTTCCTTACACATGAGAGACATGACTAATTTTCCCTCATTTTATCAAATTTGGTGCCCTTCCTCCTTTTTTCTTGTGAAAAAAACTGCTACTGATAAAAAAAACCCTTAAAAATCAACTGGATTGAACATGTGTGCATGGATCTGAATTCACAAAACAAAATTGAACAAGTTGTTTCCTTACTTGAATCTGGCTCTTGTAGTTTCATTGCTTGGATTAGATTTGTTGTGGCTGTGTCTGTGCATTTGTTTTCTATGAAAATCGGAATGCAATATATGCAGGGCTACATAAATATTGTCATATCTGGGTCATGCAATAAAAGTATCAAAGGCTTAAATAAATGAAAACATGCGGTGAAATGGAGATGTACAAATGAACATTCTGTATGTTTGGCAGAAAACGATGACAAAGCCACCGAAGGCACCAATTTCTGAATATCCTGAGCCTGAGAGAAAAGTCGAGTTCAGAGTCAGATGTGCCACAGGAACATGACAGTTAATTGTACGAAAATGTTTCTAGGCAAGAAATTGTTACCCGCATCTGTAAAAATATATGTATTTCGGTGGAGCAGGACAATTTTGATATTTAACTACAATTTACAACCTGTTAAAAACAGATTTAATGAAAAGTAGCGAATGGTAATTTTCTACAGATATTGGTGCATTTCATGATTCCAGCATGTTGTGTTTTATTAAATTGTTCACAAGATATCCTTGAGTTGAGAAAAGCTTATTCACAAAATTTGAGTTGATTCCAATTCCAGTTAAATTGTGTTATGAGAAACTCATTTCCCAAGGTCCCAAAGGCCACTGTGCTGTAATTTCTGTCCGTTTACAGACAGAAAATACAAAATTACAAATTTCTTACAGATACGACAAAATTTGCACACAAGATACACATGGATTACTAAACTATTCAGAATTTTAATTCTTCACCACCATCTAAACCAATCGGGCTCTACAGAGACCAGTTGAGAAAGTAACTTTATATGATAAAGTTCAGCATTTCATTCATTACAGAAATAATAGTGTAATTACTAAAGAGTCAATACAAAAAATGCAATAGACCAAACCAAAATAAAATGTGAATCAACATTAAACCACTTAAATTAATGAAATGGGCCTGTGTTTGAGTCAGTTAAGATTTTTCCCTCAGGTCTACTTTTTGATGGCTGATTTGAATGAAATTTTATCAGAGGAAATAGTAATTTGGTGTACTTTCTGCAAAACTGAAAAAGAGAGAAAGTTTACGTTCTTGTCTCAGACCATGGAGTGGACGTAATCTTATGTATTAACGTCCATGCTCAGACTTGCAGTATTCATTTGAACATTCTTTTGAAATCATCAGCCCTGTACATGGGACAGTTATTGTTCTACCTCAACTCTCAGTTGTAGTTCACTGAACGCATTGTTTTTTCCCTATGTATGTAAACAATACAACTCTTCATTCTATTATGGAAATACCTTTGTGACTCCTGGTGTGCTCAGACCAAATTCTTTGCATAATGACACACACATAGGTGGCCATTCAACTTGGACTTTGAGACTGCACAGGGTCATGGTCAAGGCTTTACTCCCAGTGAGTCCCTAAGACACCACAACAAAACATGATCTCACTTAAACTGCATAAAATCTAGTGTTGATTGTATGGTTCATGATTTGAAACTGTACAGCTACTGTATTATGAATGGCATGCAACGTAGTAATTATGACTAATCACGATAGTTGTCAAGTTATTTTTTGCTGTATTGCAGGGCTACAGGTGCATTTCGATCACTCAATCATCAAAAGTATTGCACAGGGATTTTAGTCTTTCAAGGACCTGTTCTGTAATATACACCAGGGAATTGCAATTCAACTCACATTGGCTGTATGCAGTTTAGTATAAATTGACAATGACATATACTTCCATACACAATCAAGTTCCTGCTTGAGCAGTCTTATTTTGTAGCACTAGAACTAGAAGTGTGTTTATTTTTTAAAAGGACCAACTACCTCCATGGAACCTGATTGTGGCCATGGCGCAGTGGTTCGATTACTGGATTAGCTGTATATTTACATGTACTTTTAACTGAACAAGTTTATCCATGTTCTGAACATACATAGTTCTGTATACAGTGTTTTCGGGTAGAGAACACATACTGTAAAAGAGGAAATATTCACGCTACATTAATGTTCGTGCTTTTCGCGCACTTCTGAGCAAGTGCGAAATTAAGAACACACAAAAATGTTTACTTTGTGTGGAAGTCTATGTAGGTTAGCTGAAAAAAGCGAATTTAAAAACAAGTGAAACTCCGAAAAAATTTCAGAAGCGCACAAAATTACATGCACAAAATTAACACTTTTACAGTAGTCCATTTGCCTTCTTGGAGTCATTGACATCAACATGTTCAAACAGTTTGTGTGTATTTATGAACTGCTTAAAATTATACATGCATGTGTGTACACCAGCACTTTGAATCAATGCTCGCGATTTGAACAATGACGTCACACCCCACACTCCACTTCTAGCATCTTCAAAACAAATTCATTGGTGTAAACAAAACATTTCAATCTGCCACTATTAACAACAAACGAAGAAACAAAGTATTGATATAAATCCCATGAAGTACTTTAGAAGTACACCACATAAATAAATTTCATCTAAGAAATTGCATTTGATATACAATGCACTTTTATCACAGTACTAGTACAGGACAATAAAATCTTGGTGCATTTTTCATGTGCGCGATAGTTACTTGTTAAAAACTCACACTTAACTAATCATGGGTATAACAGGTGTAATCCCTATACTGGATTGAATTTGCTCGCCCCATTCTAAAGGTCGATATATAATGGTATATAGTGCTTGTGATATTGCATATGTGATCAGAACATAACATAATTATCGTGCAGTAGATTTTGGGTGATCGCACTGAGTTTGAAATTTGTTCCAACTCCGCACAATATCACAGGTGCTGCAGTTTTCTGATTGGCTACTCAGCTACAAGGTCGGGTGAATGAACTGTAAAGATGATACTTGAAGGTTGCAAATATCTCTTAAAAATTAACTTGCCATTGCCGTACAAGTCTTTCCATAATTGTCCGAGGGCAGATTATGCAATGAAGTTGGATAGAAAATAACAGGACACTGTTGCGAGTGGGCTGTGATAGCATACATTTATCTGTGGTAATTAAAAAACCAAACCAAATCTAATCATGCAATTGCTTGATTCAAACAAGCTATTTTGCTTTGTTGAACTATGAAATTTTAATCTCCAACAAAATTTAGGGATACACAATACTTTTATCATTTCGTAATCTTGGCTTACACTTCATCAAAATAATTTGTGTCCTTTGGCTAGGTACAATTCTAGTAAGGCCTTCTCAAATCAGTTTGACATTACACGAAGGGCCTTCATGCAGTGGAGCAAGTCTGAATCAAGTGAAGAGAGCACACTGACACCATGGTTTCCTTGAATGTTCTCAAAAGTCTGTCCCTCATCTTGAGCCATCACAAAACTGTGCATTTGCTGAATCACAGAAGCCATCATCGTTTAGATATGCAACCAGTAGCGTACCAGGCAGGGGGGTAGGTTGCCACCCCAGAGAGCTTTGACCAGGAAGCTTGAAAATCATGCTAACTCAGCCCTTTTTTGCCTGCTCACCAGAAAACTTTCACCTCCAACCAGGAAAATCTGCTTCAAAACCAAGAATTTACCCCCTCTGACAAGTGACCCCTGTTACGCCCTGGATGCAACTGTAGCTGCTTTAAACCAAATCAATACTGGGGTTGCTTACACTAATTCTAATTAATCACCTCTTTCTATTGAAGTAGAGATACATGTACAATACATTAGTCCTGCATCTAATGAGGACACTTACTCAAGTAATACTACACTACTACAGAGAGAGCCAGTAATACAATCTGTTTGTTAGTGGCACTATCTGTTCGTGCACTTCTTCTTGAAGTCACACAGATGTTTAATTTAAAATTCAGTAGGCACTGGTTTTAAAGGTCAGTGACCAGACACCCAGTAAAATTTTCATATATGCATTTGACCATTGCTACAGATGTACTTTAGTTTGGTTTGGTCTATTAACCATGATATTTATTGTATAAACTGGAATATTATGGTTTCCGAGGTATTGTCCTTGAATGGTTTAAAAGTTACTTGGATAATAGAATACAATTTGTACGATACCAATCATGTGATTCAGGGGGGGGGTTTATAAAAATATAAAATGCGGGGTACCACAGGGCTCAATTTTAGGACCTTTGTTATTTATTCTTTATATAATGATATTGTAAATGCCGTTTCACTGCTAGAAGTGGTCTTATTTGCTGATGATACTACTCTACCGTATTCCCATCCTGATATAGCCACGAAATTGATGTAATCAATAGTGAAGTACAAGAGATCAACAACTGGTTCAGGTCAAACAAACTATCGGTAAATGCGAGCAAAACTAATTATATGCTGTTAGGATCTCCTATGTGACTTCTAAATATTCCAGACAAGAACAAAAGGTAATGATTGTCAAGACGAAACAGGGGTCAATACTAAAAACATTTTAATGTTGTCTTGATAACTTGACATTAGAGAGAGTTGATGAGACCAAATATTTAGGTATTACATCGATGACATCTTAACTGGAAAATCACATCGATCCAATATCAAAAAATATTTTCAAGAAATGTTTGTTTACTCTGCAACTAACACTTTTGTACCTGGATATGTATTATCTCTTTATATTGTACGTTAGTATTACCTTACATAAACATGGTATCTTAATATGGGGTAGTTTCCAATAAAACCTATTTAGATCATAGTGTGCAGGTTGTTTCAACCCACCCTGTATATTTTTTAAACCCACCTTATATGAAAACACCCTTTATACGAGAAGTCATAACCCACCCTAACCCTTTTTGCTTTTGCGAGGGAAACGGCGAACCGGATCAGTATCGTACCTACCTTCTAATTCTGATTATGAATTACATAAAAATGATAGTCATTGCTACATAGATATTGCAAGGGCACAGTAGGCCTATACTCACATATGAAACTACTATATGATCTCCATGTATTTTTTTCTTACTTATGGAATCTTTTTCAGAGTGTTTTGGAGTTCCAGAATACCTAGACTCAGTCCCTTATCATTAATTCATGACATGATCATGCCAATAGCATACTGCATAGACTTCTTCATAACAGAAGTGAGCTGTTTGAAAACAAAAATCAAAATTAGCTCGGTCAGTATCAGGTTTTGGATTCGGATTTCTTCTTAATATTATTTGTTCTTTACTAGAAACACACTCGTTTATGAAAATCATCATCAAATACATTTAAGGCACCAATATCTAAGAAACGTCACATCGTTACCGAATTTCGGTCCACCCTTGAAGCAAATTCACACCCGGAAGTATAAATTATCTCTTTAATTATGCTATCAAAAAACAAAATTAAAGCTTGAAAGACCCATTACATGAAACGACCCCATTGATACTTAACACAGCTAAAATGTTGCATGCCTCGCGATATTCCTAGACCGCTACGGTATCGTGATACTAGTCGGCATCCCCTGTCTTGTTATTACGGGCGTCCATGTTTGGAAACGAACTGCCCCACTGAAATCTGGGAAGTATTGCGGCACATCTAACGCGGTGCGCATGAATTCACAATCACATTCTAATGTAGTAAATTTATCTTGAGTATTATATCGAAGTAATTATACAAATCACTACAAGCAAAATCTTATTTTAGAACTCTTCATATGATATTGACCTGACGGAATGTTCGTACAGATTTTCAGTTACAAAAATATGCACAACAGTTGCGAGTTAGCGCCAGCATATACGTAAAACATGAGCGTAAGTCGGCCGATTCCATTCGTTTCGACTTTTCAGCTAGGTACTTGCTAATTACACGCTTCTTATTTTTTTGCACGCTTTTTTAAGAAGACACGCATTTTAGTTTAAACTCTCACAAACCCACGCTTTTTGATGATTTGGCGTTTTTTCAAACCCACGCTTTCTAAAGCGTGCGTGCACACTATGTAGATAAAATTTAAGTTGCAAAAATGGGCGGTAATGAATTATTACAGAATAGTCATTATAGATATCATTCGGAACCCTTATGCTCAAAAATTCAATTTGTTGAATGTATTTGATACATATAAGCTGGAACTTGGAGTGTTTATGTATACCACTATACGGACCAATACCAAAACCTTTGAGAATACTTGTGTAAACATGCCCAAATCATAAATACCATACAAGAAATGCCCACAATATATATAATAATAACAGAACATGTTTTCCGATCGCGCTGTGAGCATTCTGGCCAAAATTATGGAATTCTTTGGACAATTAATATCAAAATGTGCAAAAATACTAAGTGCTTTAGAAACCAATTCAAATCTATACTCGTAGGCTTGAATTTATAGTTTTGTGGGGCATGTCTTGTTTTGTGTGTATGTGTATGAGTGGCGTTTTTGTGTGGTTTATGGAATAGAAACTTCCTTAGGTTTTGAGGGATATTCACATCTGGCCTTATTGCCTCTTGCTCATCTCCTCAATATCAGTGTTTGCGTCTTTGTACGATTTATGTGATATTGAAATAAGTTGATTGATTGATTGATGATTGTTGTATGATTGCACCCTACGGAATGTGCGATCTAATACATAACTGAAGGAAATGGAAATTACACCATCTTAGAAATAATATACAAATACATGCAGTCATAGTAGAAAAACAGTATTTTGCTATACCTTCTGCCCACCCTGTTAATATCAGAGAGCAGTCATTTAAAGAAATTGATTTAATTATACCTGGATGGGTAACAGACTTAACTTTATCATGTACTTGCCTAAAATTGTTCCTCTAGAGGGAAACAGTAATAGCACTTTTTTTTTTTTAATTACCAATTTATTTAACAGTTATTCTCTAATTTTGAACCTTTTAATTTTCAGCTTATTTTATTACCAGTAAACTTTTCAGAAAATGTATACGTTTATACTTCAAATTTTACAAATTTTAAGGTTCAGAGGGTTCAATTTAAAAAGTTTCATATTTTCCTCAAAATATACTGTTCTTCCACGAAACTGTGGGTTCCAGGCAAAACAAAAAATAGACCATAAAATAAAAATGGTGTAAAGTATCTGAGTGTTAGAGCACCAATAATCCAAATAAACCAACAATATTGTGATATATGCAAATGACTTACTAGAATTCTGGAAAAATTGAGCACACTATAACTATCTCCCATACAATATATAGTCCTTGTGATAGTGGTGTACTTCACTAGATCATGACTGATCACGCAATTTGTCAAATATCAATTGGTAATTGACAAGCAAATACTGACTAATGACAAATAGTAAGAACAGGTGTGTTCTAATGACTCGTAAGGAATGTTTGCTTACCTTCTCCGATGTTTATGTAACAAATTGCATTGTCTTTAGGCAGATGCCGAACCTCCCATAATATATATTCCCACATATATATATTCAATTTCGAATCAAACCTGTAATGACTACACCCCCCCAAGTGACGTCATACCCACAATCCAACTTCCTCTTTTCGTCTTACCCTAGACAAGATAAACAACCTGCAGGGGGCGGGACGGGCCGGGAATCAACATCGGATAAAGGTAAGCAAGCCATTCCTTACGAGTCATTAGAACACCCCCGTTCTTAACATGACTCATACAGAGAATCTGCCTTACCTTCAATCCGATGTTGATGTCACAATGGCATTAACCTCGCAGATTCACGGTACTAGGATGCGGTGCAGGATGCAAAACATCACACCTGGATTGCCCGTGAATCGAATGAGTATGAATTGATTGCAAGCAATTCAGAAGTAGTAAGAGGTCAGCGCCAGGTCACATGCCAATACCAATAGCATGAAACCTAAGCACACCACTTACAAGAGAATAATTTGCGGGGCCCCCTGAAAGAGTGGCGCCTGCACACAAAAAAAAAAAACTGGCAGATAAGCGACGTACCTAGAGGAGACGTCACCCGAAACCAGCACCCCCTCGTGCACAAAGCACACGGCGCATAACTGAGAGGTTACTCCCAAGTATGGGGGTCTACAGGCTTCAGAGCAAGCTCGAGCCATTATGCCCCAGTCGCCACCCTCTGGGCCCATGACGGGCCGATAGGAAGGGGCATCGCCGGTGGAGGCGGAGTCTGAGGAGGGCTGAAAGAGCCCAAATCCTAAGACCCTCGACGGCCACAGCACTCTGCGAGAAAACCCGCCCACAGCGTAAGGACCAGGAGACATGAGTCATCAACGTTACCTAATGCAGCCCACCCCCCAGATCCCACTCACTGAGCCCCAAGGGCAAGCTAGTGCGAGGAGCGGAAAAGAGGCGGGGTAATATTGCGAGGGCCGACATAAGCCCACTCCGAATCACATCACTAGACCGAAGCCTACCCGGGGGAGTAAGCTTCAGTATAGAACAGCAACCCCAAGTGTATCCCAAAGTATCTTTCCACCAGAAATGGAAAAAGGCCAACAGAGATTGACCCAACCCCCCCCCCCCCCCTTTCGGGCGGAATCCAATAGTCATACTATGGCCTATTCATGTGAAATGAAAAGCATCAGAAAGGACTACTCGATGTCGCCTGAGACGTGACACTCAAACAATGCGACCAGTAACGTTTGAAGGGTGCTGACAAAGAATTCTCAGCAGAAAAAAAATGTTGGAGAGAGTACCCGTTCAACAGAACCAGCTCCAACATTTTACTCCAAGGCCTACCTAAACAACTGGATTGGGGCAGCCAGGAGAGTAAGAGAATCTCACAGATTTTCCGAAACCTATAAAGTCTAAGGAAATATCGCCGAGTAAACGGGCAGTGGCACCGAATGCCTAGCCCCCAAGCATGCCCCTATTCATACGAATGACTAGGGGGTACGAAACCTGGCGAATGGGGAAATCCAATTAGGCATGACAAGAGAAAACCCCTAAGTGGGTAAAGATCCCACCTGGACCTTAGAGCAAAACATATCTGCCTAAGTGCAACTAGGATTGCTTCCAAGGATAAAGAGTAATCCCGTTTGGCCCGTAGGCAAATCATCATATCCAGCAGGCGGGAACATCACAGAATAAGAATACTGTGAAACGAAAACCAGCACAAGGACACCCAAAAGATTCTCTCATTTAAAAAGGCTGAGAGGATTGTAATAAATCCAGTATGCAGCACGATTGCCCAGACCAAGAGGGGAAACTATTACTATAATAAACATTGAAAGGTAATGAGAAAATAATAGTCTATCCCACCATGACAGAAAACTCTGCATCGGGCGGGAAGACTAATTATCAATCCGAACATAGAGGTAAAATAATATAATAGTATAGTATAATACACCCAGGATAAGAGCAAACCAATCCAGAGAAATAGATAGATTGAGGTGATACCCCCTTTCAACAATATATATAATTGAAGCACAAGTGATAAAAAAAATAACTCATGTCATTGTGGAAAATGCAAAGGACTCTTAATCAACCCAATCATCATCCCCATGAAGAGAGATTGAGAGGTTGCACCTGTCATTCAAAGTAAAGGCCAACAAAACCCGCCGCGGGCGGCCGGTGAAGTGCCAAATGGAGCTGAGAATCCCGGCTCGTAGCTTGAGAATAAAGACCCCGCGGGGATCGGGACAAGCCGAACGGCGAGAGGTCGGCGGCGCGATGCCACACCAACGCTTAGTAGAGATTAAAGGCCGACCGCATCCTGACACACTTCGAATAGAACTTATAGCAGGGGCGGGGTAGACTTGGCCGAGTCTTTCGACACAGAACTTAAGCCAAAAAAGACGAAATTAATCGTCTTACACATTAATCTAGGGTATCCATCGCCAAGATGGCGAGCGGATACCCAAACTCGATCGAAAAGCGATCAGAAGCGATGAATATGGCATAAATACGGCGGAATCCGACAAACCATTTGGCTACTGACGAAATTAATCGCCAATCGTATTCATCAACGTATTCATCGCCAAAAGGGGCGAACGAATATACGAACTCGAGTCAACCACGATCCGAAGTAAAGAATACAAGCGTAAAAAGTGAAGGAACGGCGAGCAGCTCCCTGTAACGGAAATTACTGATACATAGCGTCGTGCAACGACGGCGGAAAGACACGGCATTATTGCTAAAAGGATTGATCAAAGCGCATCGAATGAATCACGACATGGCATGTGATTCCAATTTTTAGTCCTACCAAAAGGACAGAACCAAAGGAATCAGACGGAGTAGCAGGATAAGACCCGTACGCACGCACCGGGAGAAGGGGAGGGGGGGAGAGACATCGATCCCAAACCGGTGGCACAACCCTAGGGGCTGGCTCAAAAGCATCGGTTGGCGTTGTGTTTTATTAAAAACACCGCCTCCAAACCGGGACCTAGGAGGGTCTGAGCTAGGTAAGGAAAAGTGGGACTATCTAAGAGGTTGCAAACGCCTAATAAAGACGTACGCCGCCCCGAAGAACCGGATGAAGTCGAGTCCCACACCGGAGGACAACTAAAGGAAGTTGAGTCCAAAAAAGGGTAGGCATAATAAAAGGATATGATGGACGCCACCTCATGAGCTACGGGAGCCGATACCACCAGTGAAGGCCAAGTATGCCCCAAGCGTCCCGGTGTGGTAGGAATACCCCGACGCCTGCTTTCCCAGGAAACGCTTGGGAGCAAGACGCCGCCCAGGCCGCAGAGGACGGGGGACACCCAGAGGGGGGTGCACGGTCCGGCGAATGGGTTTCCGTTTCCCCGCCAACAATCATCACACCAAAGGATTGGCCTAGTGTTAACAAAGCGACACGGCTTCTTAACACAGGCCAGTAGACCATCGGGTAAGATGAAACGATGCTGATTCCCATCGCCGAAGTCCCGGAAGGGGATTGAGGCCGATTAAGGGCGAAGAACTACACCACAGTGACCTCAGGCAAACTACCCCAAGAACAGAATACGGGTAGGGTAGTAGCTAAAAAAAAAAGCCCCGTGGGATGTACTGGCCTATATATATGCGACGTATTATTATTAAAAAGGCAAGTACATGAACGGACAGTTTCACCAGTATAAAACTACAAGCATACACGGTGTGCCGCAAAGTAGTCACCCCGCCAAAGTAGTCACACCGAAACCTCCGCCTACACCCGCGCCCCGAACGGGGACAAACGAAGGGTTGTACTGTATGTGTATACTGCAAGAATAACAAGGGACAATCCTTTCCACAACTGTCACCTTACAGGCAACTCCAGCGACGATGACCGATTGTCAACAGTGCTGGAGGTGGAGGTAAGCAGGGATTCAGTATACCGTGATGACATAGCAAGAGAGGGGTAACACCGACATCAACCCGGTTTAAGAGGATCGAAAACCAGGGTTGACCCTGACGACACCGTAGCTATACGACGCTAGGCAACCCAGCGGGAGAGGAAGACCAAACCTAGTGGCCCAAGGCCCCAGCCGCCCGGTTACTAAACGGCATGGCAGGCCCGTGCGCACCCCCCCCCCCTCTTCCGCCAAGCCAATCAATTTAAGCGGATCGGCTTCACGGCATGGCAAGGGCGGGTATACTGCACGGCAGAGATGCCGAGACTGGATCCCCAAACAGGCGGCGGGCCTACAGAGTCAGTGCCCCCGTTCACAGAGCCCGTTGATTCCCTAAAGAATGGGTATTCAACTCCCTGTTGGCATAGGGCATTGGCTCGCGTATCGATTCGTAAACCTGAGATGAATGGTCTATGTATCGCTAAATCCCCTGAGAGGATTTAGCAATGGAACGACATCACAAAATGGAAAACGAAATGATAAATGATACCTGCTCAGCCGAAATCCCTGCTGCAGGGACCGAGGCCATCAAGGTGGAGACCAGCGCAGTAAAGGGCAACAAATCACCCGTAAAGACCGGACAATGCGTAGGGCTAAATACGCCGCAAATCTCTCGAAAACCTTAACCCCCGTGAATAAACGGTCCGTGTAAAATTAATTTCTACTGAGAATAGCCAACGGCCCATCAACACGCGGGTTGTTCGAGAAGACTCATCACCGCTTAAAAATCCCGAAGGGATGAGGCAACCGGGGGTGTCCAGCGAAGCAGGGGCCGGCCGACTAAGCCCCAGCCCCGCCTCGCTGAACATGCCAAACACTCCTGCCGCCAGAAATCCCCGTGGGGAGCAGCGACGGCTTAAGGAGTGTGAAAGGCCAGCGTAAGTGAGGCCGGAGAATCGCCAGTACCCTAAACGCGGAAAAGTGTTTGGCCCAATATCGCTGCTTGGAAGAAAAACACCCGTCCAAGCAGACCATGATTCCCATGATGGGATTCAAGCTGATGAATGGGATTTGTCTCGAAAATCGACCGGAAAATCCCTCAGTGAATGGTCCTTTGTTTGGTCTAATCCGGGATTTCAGACCATGGACCAGCACCGAGGAGATTCGCCCGGGTCAAAGCGCCCGCAGCCGACACCACCCCTGTGAGGATGAAGGCAAAGGGCATCGAGACCAGCGCAGGAAAAGCCCGTAAATCGCCATATAGATATGTAGAGGAGAAATGGGCCCGACGTCGCCGGGTGGGTTTTTCCGCTGAAGCAGGGGCGTGCTTGCAGCGGGCACCGCCACCGGTAGACGCTGCCCCGGGGGCGGCGTCGCCGTTAGCGGACCAATAGAAGGACACAACCCACCTTAGGTGACGGTCGACACCATAGCGGTGATCTCCGTAATCGGTCAGTAGGGTACCGAAAACGGTTACAACACGCATAGTATCCAGTCAATCTACGCACCCCTGGGGCACGGGCGACTGACAACGAACACCGGGCGGGTGTGAACCCTCTAAACCGCTTACAGCAGCGGAGGAAATCCCTGTAACGGCGATGGGTACTATAGCGGTGGAATTGTGATCGGTGGGTACCGGAAGGACGGCTACAACGCGCCCAGTATCAGCAGTCAAACGCACCCCGGAGGAGCGGGCGACTGACAAGACTCCAGACCCAAAGCATGTGTGTAAGGGCGGGTGAACCTCCGCTTACATCAGCGGAGGAGTTCCCGCTCATTACCGGTCATAAAAAATCCCTACCGTACAAGTTTACAGGAAGGGACGACAAACCAAAGGAAATACCCCGGTCCAACTCCACAGCGAACCAGGTGCAATACCAGCGACCGATACGCACGGCGCCCCCATTCGCCCCGGAGTAGGACGCGGGCATCAGCATGGGTGTGGGTCCCGTGACGGCGGACTCGGTCGAAAACAAGTCACGTAAAGCCGCGGCCTATAAGGGACAACAAACCGGCCTGATCACGCACCAAGGCGGGGATACCCGGATACAAATTTACTAAGTTTAGGATAGAAAAATTTATATAAAAGCATTTTCCAAACAAATCCTACAACTTTTAATCAAGGCCATACCTCGGTTGAATAATAGGGCTTTGCAAGGAAAGCAGTAAGGAAACTAGGTGTAGTAAACCCACAAGGGTACGCTCCTTGTGTGAAGTAATGGTCGTGCATAAATTATAAAAGGTAAACAAACCGGAAGGCCATCTTGAATCGGAACCAAAGGCGCTGTCGGTTCTATTTCCCAAAATTACAATTCTCACAAACATGGTAATCACATATATATACCCGTTAAAAATATATATAAATATACCTAAACATATAAGATAGTAGGGACTAGACTATCGAATGAACGTGGCGGCAGTTGGCCACGCCCTACGCTAGTCAGTCTCTGGGTGTGAAAATGAGCGGGTTTGTTTGTTGACAAACCCGACGCAAAGTCAAGGTATAAGGTCCTTAAATACGACTTCGCAAAACGAAAAAAAAAAATGACAAAAAACTACAGCCCCAGGGGACGTAATAAATGACATTTAACAGATTTACACAAGGTTCAGGACTCCACTAGTAGCTAAATCTGACCACAAATTCGACACAAATTACGGGAGCTAAATCTTAACGTTACCGCACCTTCGTCGAACCCAAGACGAAAAGAGGAGAGGATTGAGGGATGCCCAACTGGGGGGGTGGAGGGTGCGTCAACAGGGTGATCGAAACGAAATTATAGTGGGACTATATATTGATGTGGCAGGTTCGGCATATGCCTAAAAGACCACAATGCAATTTTTACATCAACATCGGTTGAAGGTAAGCAGATTCCGTATTGCAGTACTGCTGTGAAATTGTATCTTAGAGGACAAAACAAATTAACTTCACATCTCTCAATGTCTGATGTGTGATTGAAAACAATATATGGATTCTTAAATTAGTTCAGACTGAAAATATTTTGTACCCATAGTGCTCATTTAAAAACGGTGACAAGAAGATAGCCAACTGCAGGAACTTATGGATATATGCTGCCCTCTTGTTCAATGGGTTGGGGCGTTGACTTGGTACAAAACCCTTAATCCCTAAGGCCACTACGTCCGCCGCAACAATTCTACAGACGTATCTAATCCTGAAGGCCCCTCAGTGGCCCATTACCATGGATTGGATTCAGCAGTACTTCCCAATGGCTACAACAGGTAATGCTTGACTTATCTTGGTAAGTATCTTCAAATTAAAGCACGTAGTCCTTTGATTTTTCCTGGGCTTTTTCATGAGGGTGTTCGTTTGTAAACACCGACTTGCTGTTGATGAGGTCGTTTGCTATCTGACTGATGTGTTGAAGTTTGCTCCTTGGTAAGCGATTTCTACCAAATAAAAATGTCATGGAGAGGTCAGGTAAATATCAACAACCATGGAGGGTCAGGTAGAAGTTTCTGCTTATTTAAGTTCACTGTATAGATTTTGTCTTTATGTTTGAGATGAATAAAATGGGTGTTAAAATCTGAGAAAAACATTTAAGTTGAGTCATACACCCATCCCTTGATATTGTAGTTTGTACTATAAGATAGAAAAATCTCAATTCTCTTGGCGCATTTCAGTAGCCTTCATTCACAAATGTATTTAGAAATTACACCCCCTGGTTTTGGGGTATGATATATGATACCCAGATCACATAAGGTCAGTTCATGTCAATGTATGTACAAATACAACCCACTTAACTGTGTCCTTGGTGGATGAGCATAATGTAACTCATAGTTTTACTAGATTGACAAAATGACAACGAGACATTTATTCATTAGAGTGTTCAGTATCACTTGATAAGCGGTTTAACAACTGCATAAGACTGCCATATGTTTTTATCAAATGCTTGCTGATGATTCCATTGTTTCATGTAACAAGCTTGCCTGCTTGCCAAGAGTTTCTGTAACCTGACCCATCTGACACACTTATGAATTTGGAAACCCTTCACGGAATAAAGCAGAGGTTTATTCCGTTCAGGTTTCCGAATTCATAAGTGTGTCAGAAAAAAGTGTGTCAGATGGGTTACGGAAACTCCCATGCTTGCCTGGCATGAACTGATCTGATAGACTCTGACATTGGCCTGAGTGTATCAAATCAGAGTCTATCGGCTACTACCAATGACCCACGTTGTTCTGCACCACTAACACAGTCCTAAGGGCAAAGTTCAATATGTTGTGTCTGTGTGCTCCGTACCTCAATTGAGAAATCAAACGGAAGTCTATCATTTGCACCAGTGACCAGTGGTCTGAACCTCTGCCTAAAACAGTCCTAAGGGCAAAGTTCAAAATGTTTGGGCGGTGTGCTCACGACCTCACTTGAGAAATCAAATCGGAGTCTATCATTTGATACAGTTGGACCCACGTTGTTCTGAAACTCTGCCTAATAAAAAAGTCATAAAGGCAAAGTTCAAAAATGTTGTGTCTTGTGTGCTCACTTACCCAGTTGAGAAATCCAAATCGGAGATTCGATCATTTGCTAACAGTGACCCACGTTGGTATGTCCACTGCCTAACAAAGTTCCTAAGGGCAAAAAGTTAAACATGTTGTGTCTGTGTGCTCACGTACTCAGTTGAGAAAGAAATCCAAATCGGAGACTCTATGCATTTGTACACGACCCCGTTTGTTCTGTACCAATGCATAACAACAGTCCTAAAGAGCACTAGTTCAACATTGTGTCTGTGTGCTCACTTACCTCAGATGAGAAAGCAAATTGGATCATATCGGTGCTACCAGTGACCCACGATGTTCTGTCCCACTGCATAAACACGTCCTAAGAGAAAAGTTCAACATTGTGTGGGTATGTGTGCACGTACCTCAGCTGAGGAAATCAATTGAAAGTCGAGCGGCTGCTAACAAGTGACCCACGTTGTCTGTACCATGC
This sequence comes from Ophioderma brevispina, assembly GCA_023653785.1. Lineage (NCBI taxonomy): Eukaryota > Metazoa > Echinodermata > Ophiuroidea > Amphilepidida > Ophiodermatidae > Ophioderma > Ophioderma brevispina. The sequence continues at coordinate 51,305 of JAMKCH010005736.1, forward strand.
CTAACACAGTCACTAAGAGCAAAGTTCAACAGTGTGTGTCTGTGTGCTCACATACCTCAGCTGAGAAATCAAATTGGAGTCTATCGGCTGCTACCAGTGACCCACGTTGTTCTGTACCACTGCCTAACACAGTCCTAAGGGCAAAGTTCAACAAGTGTGTGGCTGTGTGCTCACTTACCTCAGCTGAGAAATCAAATCGGAGTCTATCATTTGCTACCAGTGACCCACGTTGTTCTGGAACCTCTGCCCTAAAACAGTCCTAAGGCAAAGTTCAAAATGGTTGTGTCTGTGTGCTCACTTACCTCAGCTGAGAAATCAAATAGGAGTCTATCATTGCTACCAGTGATCCCACGTTGTTCTTGTACCACTGCCTAACACGTCCTAAGGGCAAAGTTCAACATGTTTGTGTCTGTGTGCTCACTTACCTCAGTGAGAAATCAAATCGGAGTCTATCATTTGCTACAAATGACCCACGTTGTTCTGTAGCCACTGCCTAACACAGTCCTAAAGAGCAAAGTTCAACATGTGTGGTCTGTGTGCTCACTTACCTCAGCTGAGAAATCAAAATTGGGTTCTATCGGCTGCTACCAGTGACCCACGGTTGTGTTCTGTACCAACTTGCCCTAACACCAGTCCTAAGAGAAAGTTCAAACAATGTGTGTGTGTCTGTGTGCTCACTTACCTCAAGCTGAGAAATCAAATTGGAGTCTATCGGCTGCTACCAGTGACCCACGTTGTTCTGTACCACTGCCTAACACAGTCCTAAGAGCCAAAGTTCAACCATGTGTGTGTATGTGTGCTCACTTACCCAGCTGCGAAATCAAATTTGGAGTCTACAGGTGGCTACCAGTGACCCCGTTGTTCTGTAAACTGGCCTAACACAGTCCTACTAGAGCAAGTTCAACAAGTGGGGGCTGTGTGGACACTACCTCAGCTGAGAAAATTCAAATTGGTGGAGTCTATAATTGGCTACCAGTGACCCACATTGTCTCACCTCTGCCTAAAACAGTCATAAGGGCAAAGTTCAAAATGTTTGGGTCTGTGGTGCTCACTTACCTCAGTTGAGAAGCAATCAAATCGGAAGTCTATCACATTTGCTACCAGGGACCCACGTTGTTCTGAACCTCTGCCTAAAACAGTCCTAAGGGCAATTCAAAAATTGTTGTGTGTCTGTGTGCTCTCTGTACATACGTTGAGAAATCAAATCGGAGTCTATCATTTGCTACCAGTGGACCCACATTTGTTTCCCACCCATGCCAACACAGTTCCTAAAGGGCAAGGTAAACAACTGTGTGGGCTGTGTGCTCATTAACCTCACTTGAGAAATCAAATCGGAGTCTATCATTTGCTACCAGTGGACCCACGTTGTTATGCACCGTATGCTCTAAAAACAGTCAAGGGGCCAACGTTCAATATGTGTGTGGCGTGTGATTTCTAATCAACGTTCTCTTCTTTCCTGAAATTCAAAAACAGATTAATATTAACTTTGCTAGTACAACCATAGTTAGTGTCATCTCCTAATTTTTATCCTTACTTAGCAGGATGATCTAGGATATTTAAAGCAATAATAGCAAACATTTTTTGAAGAGTCCCCCAATTTCAAAATTTGATGATTTTTCAAAATTTAGTTATGTTGGTAATTGTTCTAGGAAACTTACAACTCAATGCGAACAAAAAATGCTCAAAAAAATGCGTATTTTCATAAAAAAGTACGTATTTGTAATTAAAAATTGGGATCCCAGATCGTACTTAACGGCAGAGCTGGAAATGCTAAGTTAATGTCTGTCCATGATGAAAATAGTGCCACCTCAAGAAAATGACCTCTAAACTGACTTGCCTTGAACCAAATAAACAACTAAATGGATGAGCGTTTAGATACGTAACATGGCACTATTTCCGGACTATTAATTAGAAGGCCATTGCAGCCAGCCAATTGAATTATTATCGGGAGATCTCCGATTATTAATTATTTAGTCTAATTACAAAAATTCCTTCATTTGCGACCACAGGCATTTCGAGCTTAACCATTCAAGGTATAGTTTATAGTTTACTTAGCCCAGTTACCAATGCAACAGTGTAAAAATCTCAAAATTTTGAATAATTGGGGGTCCTTTCAAAAAAATGTGCTATTATTGCTTTATTTAAGACGTAACAGTGTGTGAGAAAGGCAGGTGTACACCGGTGAGCCATGAAGATATACATACATAATCAAGCATTTACAACAGCACTGTTACATCTGTAGTCCGCATCTCTTCCTCTGTGGCAGAATGTAAACATTTACACTCGCGTCAAGAAATGCCATTCTTTGTGTGCGAGTGTTAAAAGCGCTGTCCGCTTTCAAGTCACAGCGCAAACCAATTTACTCTTGTACCAAAAAATCTCATTGCTGAGTCACAATGGTAGAGGACACTGACTACGATCATGAATACTTACAATTATTACATTATTTTAGACAAAAAAAAGAAGATAAACACACCTGTATATTACCAAACAAACATCATGAAGGCATTACTACTTACTCCATCTATATGTAGTGTGACATGAGCGACAACTTGAAAGGTTCCACTGCCATACCAAAATGTGCTACATACCGTCCAATTAATTTGACACATTACTTATTGTGATGAAAATTCTGGACAAAAAATACACACAGAGAAAGACTTATCCTCATCCCTGAATACATTACTCTAAACTGTGATTTTGTGAATTCTCACATGTAAACCATCAGCAAAAATCCCTTGAGGATAGGTGAATTAATCCCCACATTTTTGTACATATTTAGCCCAATCTTGGAATTCCAAGGAGGCAAGACCTGTTTGGGCAAAAGCCCATTCGGGGAAATGCTGTCCTGATCAGAGAGTAAATGAGATCCCGAAAGACCTGAGTAGAATGGTCTTTTCAACTTTTTCATGCCAATTCCATCATTTTCTTGAGGAGGGGCCACTCTTCCCCCTACCATGGCTATGCCACTGCCTTTTTGGGGACAAGGGGGATGGCTAATTTATCACTTAAAGACCCTTTCTCATCCATTTTTCTTTTGACCTTTAATTCCTTAATTTTAATTTTAATTATTTATTTTCAATTTGGGAGTCCGCCCCCCTCTCTGGACCGCCCAAAGCTGAGTCGTAATCAAAGCCTTTCGCAAATATTCCTTTTCTTTAGTTTACTCATTGAGTTTCGGGATATTTCTTCCAAAACTATAGCGATCGTTGATTGGTCAATGATTGATGTATAGTTCGGCTTAAAAATAAGTTTCCCAGAATACGAGTTTATTGGAAGGGCTGAATCAATAACCATTCAAATTATGGGTTTTTGGTAACGGATTTCAAACCAAAGCGAACAGGCCATGAAGCCATGACAGCCAGGATCCTTGATGTACCGCTAGCTGGGAAATAGGGAAGGGAATGTAAAATGGCGAAACTCTTGCTGCTGTGAAAAAGGGCCCGGGTTGTAGGATCCCGGTGGTGTAGGATTATTCGATCTAGCTGCATGTACGGTAATGTGATGACTAGACGGATTTGAAGCTACGGCTTCACTGGGTAGTGTATGACGTGATAGTTTAAATAAATGTGAATTTCAGTCATTGTAATGAACGACGATGTTGTTAATGGTAGTACACGTAGTTTCATTGCATCGTTCAGCCATGTGGTTCGGCCGAAAGGTTAGCCTTAAATTGTGCGTATGTGGAAGGTGCCTGTCCAATTGTCATGGTAATTGGTTGCCGAGGTAAGTTCTTGTCAAGACTAGGAGGTGCGTGTCCCCCTAAATTCTCGGCGTAAATTTGTTGAACTACACTTCATTTTGCTTGAAATTGGGGTGTTCGCCACACGTCACATTTTCGTGGCATGAGTGATACGCGGGTTCGGGATTCATCATTTTAATTTAAAGGTTAAAAATCATTGCATGTCTGAGAGTGGCAATTTTGACTGGTTCACTGCAGTACGAATAATTGATAAATGACTGACGTATGCCTTAGTCTAGTCTCATATTCAGTGTGGTTGTGCAGGGAAGGGTTGGGAGGGAAGAACTTTACTGGGGACTTTTATTTATGCAGAGCTGGTAAAACCTTGCCCATCTGCCAACTCGCATACCGTACGGACTCACTCGCACTCGCAGCAGTCAAGAACTTCGTCGAGCAGGGATCCTAGTCACACTTCCTCTTCACCTTTTGGTATGTGAACTATTTGCTTTGAATCGTATGCTAATTAGGCAGTGCAAAAAAATCGATATGGTAATTTTTAACGGCGACGTCATCGATATTGGAAAGTATCTGAAAACGTTGTAATCGATGAAATTGGGGCGGTTGCTGACGATGACGACAGGACTTTATGACACATATGCTTTGTTACTGGGAAATACCAATTGCGCCAAAGACGACTCGCTCCGCGGCCCTCCAGCCGTCGGCGCTCGACACGCGCCTTCGGCGCGCTCGCGGTGGTGGATAACAAATGCGAGGCGGTCTGTGACAAAGACTACCCCATCATGTTAAAATGACTATTTGACTTGGTGAAAACAGCTATTTAGTAAATATAATGGCCATAATTTTAAACCAAGGTTACTCTTAATAATAATTATTTTTAATGGGACTAATAATTTTAGTACAACTTCAATGATAGTTAAAGCTTCATTGATTAAACTTCTCAGAAACATTCATTGATAAAAAATACAGCAAAGTAAAAACTTGCCTGAATGATCCCCCTGGCAAGAGACCTCCTCGATGACCTTTGACCGACCATGACCTTTGACACCAATGAGAACATATGAAGGAAACCCCTATGCACCTTAACCAACAAGTATGGTTCCAATCAGACTTCAGACAAAAACCTTAACATAAACTAGAACATACCTGTAGACATGTGCAGTCAGTATCATGAAATCCCCTTCGCTTTTCAAAGACAGGGGATAAAATGAGCCAAGTAGCAGGAGTGGAAAAAGATATTTATTTACTACAGGAAAATCAGCTACACCGTGGTGAGGATATATAGTGAGAGTGCTAAGGATACTACATATAATGCAAAAAAAAACACAAAAGACTACACTTGTGTATGACATTTATAGCAATTCCATTACCTAGTTGATCAAAAACATAATTTTGCTGCAAGTCTAAATCTCTAGAGTACGTATATCTTCCATTTAAATCTATGAATGATAGTTTGGTATATGACAATATCATTCATTACCAAATGTGGAATGTCCCTCACCCAGTCCTGTCCCCCTGTTCTGATAAAAGTGGTTTATGGTCTGTTATAAACCAAGCACCTATCTCCAGTCCTCACTTGATCTACAAAGCATTGATCTGTCTTCAGGGAAGATCTGGCAATCTACGGGTTTGAAAGCTGTGGGAAAATGATATATTTTCAAAAAGTGGATATTTGAGCAAAAATGGTTTAAAATGCAATTTATAATGGGTGGAGAAAATACAACAACTTTATGAGGGTTCCAAAATCTGAAAAATAGAAGGATGGTTTGTGGAGCTCTTGAACTTTTTTAATTCCGGACTGAGATTTTTTCATTATCCAATCTAGAATTCAGGGAATTTGCAGCTCAAAAATGGTTTAATTATCTCGGGACCGGTACAGTTTATCCAGCTTATAAAGATTCCAACTGTCAATTTTGCCACATATTTTCACCTCACACCATTTCAATTTACACTTACCATATTCCCAAATTCATTGACTAGTTAAAACAAGTTGGGTTTATCGCATCATCTGTTTCAATTACCATTGCATTTCGTAATTTGGTCAAGATTCATGTTGTCAACGTGATCGCGGCTTTTCACCGTCACCTCTGCCTCTAACCTTTCCTGAATGAGATAGAATGAATAGCAATAAGTTGGTTTACAGATGATACATCAATGTATCAAAGTTTTCAAAGGGGAATATATTAATAAATGTTAAACTGCACCATTGCGGTCATTTGGACCGCTAGTGTGCCTACCGTCGATGTGGATTGGAATGGATATGTGACCTTTGACCTCATAAACAAATGATGGTTAGCATAACCAAGTTTGGTTCCAATTTGAACTTAAACTATATCAATGAGGGTTCAATTTTTTACATTGTCCGCAGTTCTTACAACTGACCTCACATGACCCTTGACCTTAGCTGTGACTTTGATCAAACAAAATGATGGATCCATGTTGAACCTATAACTCAAGTTTGTGTTTAAATCCTCGAAGTATGTGGGACATTTACAGGGTAAATGTTTTAACCCTTTTTTCCATCAACAACAACAGAACTACACACCAGTGGACAAAAGTGATTAAAGCTTTTCACACCAAAGCAGTATTGATCGACTGTCATTTAGAGAGAAAGATGCTACGCTGTGTTGCTAGCCATGATGCACGATTTACACTTTAGTTACAATGTAAAAAGTTCCCAAGGAAAGATGAAAACTTCTTTTTTGCGTCAATTACTTCTTCCAGAGGCATTTGATTTTTATTTGATATATTATTTATTTCAAAATTCATGACAAGCGAAACAACAGAATGATTACAACTAACAATAAATAAATTCAAGGAATTGTTGGCATAGCGGAGCCAACGAGAGGCCAAAATGGGCCATTTAAATATGAGATACCGACATCATTTTTAAATCACAGGAATTGTCCACCTTCCTTATTTCTGCATGGGGGGTTGATGCGGGATGGTGACATTTATGTAAGGCTGTAAGAACCCATTTCAGCATAATTATCACCCAAAGACCCTATTTTTTTTACATGGCATTGTTACTTTCACCCAAAGATCCCTAATGTCTCTCTGACTTCATCCAGTGCCCCGTATTTGTAAAAAAATAGTGCGTTTTTAAAAAACTAGGGAATTTTCAGTACTGATACTTAGAAAAAATAAATCAGAACAGGTCCACCAAATGCCATAAATCTGTGCTCCACCCACCCTTTTTTACACTCTTTTCTCACCGAATACCCCTGACTGTGAAAGTGTCGGACTCCTTAAACCCATATTAGAGGCCTCCTCACATTTTTTCAAAGGCAAAGAATAAATATATTAGTTTAAAGAAGGCAATTAAAACCAATGATGTGGACCAATCCAAGAATACTTACCTCAAGAGCCACACTTTGAGCAGTTTCTTGAAGCCATCCGTATCTATTGGTTAAGACCCTTTTCTTCAGCAATAATAGCTGTTAAGTCCAGTGGGAAGCCATAATGATATTACAATTTAAACACCCATCCCCTAGAGTACATAGAATTCATTGAGACATTTCACCCTGAGCAGCTGATCATCTAACTTTGCAATTATTCACCATTTTGAGAGCTAAGCAGAAGCCTTTTTTCGGAATATAGACACATAAGGCTCAATACACTGTAGGAACTATGTTAAAAGCGTCAAAGGATAATAACTGATACAAGCTGATCTTTCATGAATGCTGCATTCAGAGGCATTTTGACAGTATGTGCATATATTTCATGCTATAATCGTGCCAGGATTATCAGGCAAAATTGCAGATATGCGCAGCATGATGTGCGCCAACCAGAAGCACAAATAAGTTCTTTACAAGTGTCACACGATTGTACTGGTCGGGTGGCGTGCCGCCTTATTACTGTGATTTAAGTTGCATAATACAATTGCATGCGTTGGCTTGCCTGAGAAATTCAGACAGCGATATAAGGTAGAATCATCTTAAAGTGGAACATGGCTATCATCCGCCGGATATTGTTTATGTTTTCCATGGTGCTAATTTATCGGTCAAACAAGGAATTCAACATGGCAAACAGTCTACTACACAAGTGCATATCGCAGATGGCATATGTTGCTGGTATTTGGAAGAGGCACAGCCAGTAATGGGTGCGTCAGAGCTGGCGACCAAGTATTGTAAACGAATTGCTGGACAGATTTGAGTTCCGGACAGTGCTCGATCGATCGCAAAGTCAATTATCAATCACCCCACTCGGTTGTGAAATTAGCCTGATTATTATGCAAAACTCTATAAGGCTGGTACCTACTGGAATGACTCGATCTTGTTCCCATCGTGGCCAGTCTCTTGCTCAGGATACTGTTGACTTGCTTGAGAGTTCTCCATAAATCTATCTTCTTCTTCATTGATAACAGTGGAGATGAGATGCTGTGGGTTTTTTCCTCGGGTCTGGGAAAGGAATCACCCTTTTAAACCATTAAGTGATTGCCAATTTAGTATTGAACAGTGCAAAATTTCTTTTTGTTACATTTCAAGACGTTTTCCGCAGGCACCAGACATGTATGCATGCATTACACCCAAAGGTGGTTTTGCAGCAACTGGGGAATGGCACCACTGCCTGTCAAAAAGGGATGTTGGTTGTTTTCGCTGGGTTTACTATCAAAATGCGCACATTTTCATGTTTCACACAAACGGTGAGAGGATTTTAAACTGGGGGCTGATTCTTATCATCTATTATCTTATTAGGGACATTTGGATATCTTTTAAGAGCAGTTACATGCATTTTGGCTTTGTTTTTATTTGAACTGTCTGCACCCACTATTGATCCAGGGAAGGGCTGGACTTGGGTGCAAAATCCAGGCAAAAGTAGAGCTTCAGATTTGTTGTTGTCTATAGGTTTCACACCACCAAATAATTGCCATTGGGTTATGTACAAAATGCCCTAATTAAAACGTAAATTTCCATTAACGAAGCGACTCAGTGGCTTTAATTATGCATAATGTGGACTGCTAGATGTCTGCATCCCATTCAGCAAAGAAGAATCCATTAATGTTGACCAAGGAGTTTTCGAACTTGACTGAAGCATGAAGACAACGTTGAGTTCCGATCCCCTCTGAACTGTGGCTTCTAATCAAAATAGTCCTATGGGAATGGGGGAAAATTAGTACAGGTACATTACTCAGTAATAAGCCTCACACACCTTTTTGTCTGATTATTTTGATGATTTTACCTTTAAACTAATTTCTAACACAAAAATATGGCCCAGGAAATTCCAGATAGTAGTTTCTACTATTTTCAATTTGAACTTAGAGTCACTTTTTTTTTATCTTTTCCCAAACACTTTTGGCCAGAGGGGTGCCCGCACCCAGGATTATTTAGTGGTTGTGAAATCTACAGTTCGGGTTGAGTACCTAATACACACACACAATGCATGATTGCATGTACACATGCACACTGCACTCACACACACACCGCAACGACATAGTCAGTATTTTGCATCACCACGCCACCTTACATTGAACGTTACCAGATTATCAAGTACACAGGACCGGCTTCCAATAGCCCAGGGAGGGGCCCAAGCTTTTCTGAATGAAGCCTCACTGCACGCCTAATGACCGGCTTCAAGATTGACTACAAAATGTAGCATACAGATAATTAAGCTAAAATTGCATATAAATGGTGGAGAGATTTTCGTTTGTGGACAATCCACCAAGGATAGATTACCCTTTGTATTTAAAGGTGGTGGTTCTGATTTATGTGTATGGTGTTCTCTACTTTATACTCTGTGAATCAAAAAAAAATTGGGCAAGGATTAAAAGATGATCTTGACCTTAATGCAATCATGATATCATAGATTTGTTGTTTTTATACAAAACACATCTAATATACTTCAGTGTGAAAAAAATGAAGAAATCGACTGAAAAATGGGGACCAGGCTACCCAAAGATGAAAGAAATAAAGGAAATTGTAGATATGGCGATTTGAAGCAGGGAGCTCGATTGTAGCATGGCCCGCTGGCCCGTTAGGCCAGTGAAATTTCATGTCGGGGCCAGTAAGATTCAAACTGAGCTGGCCTCATCGGACCGATTGAATTTTCAAAAAGCAGGTTGGCCAAGTCTTGTAATAAATTGCAGTTTTTAACCTCCCTGTGATTATCCTCAAAGCTTCAGCATTGTAAGTATAATATTTCAGCATTTTGCTTTTTTCAAAGATCATTCAGTCATAATTCGTGCTGAATGAAAACCCATGGCACAACTTCTCTAACACAGACGGGGGTGTAACTCCCTCTGTCAATCATGCGTTTTATGTCCATAGGAGCGCGGGGCCAGTAATTCCCTGGCTAGGTGCATGAGTGCTGTTCATGAAAAGTATGATATCACATGATATCACGCTTGCTTACGGCATTTTAACTGAAGAATATTCAGACACGTTAATGAAGATTTCTTAACCAATTGCCATGGACCAAGGCCCATGCAGAAAAACCAGCAATAGAAGAGTTTAGAGTGTACAATAAAAGATTGTCAAACGGAGCAAGTATGAAAAGAAAAAGACACGAAACGAACTGTATACTTAACTTGTACAAATCCCATTGGAATGGAGGAAAAAGAGGTGTGCTAACAAAAATTTGTCGTATCTGGCTTATTTTCAGTCGATGTCTGTCATTTTTTCAAACACTGGAAGTATATTAGTTGCTTTATTGAAAACAACAAACAATCTGTGATCAGTTGATTTATCAAGTCAAGGTTCATCTGCAATGCTGCCACATTTTTTTGATTCACGTAGTATGAGGCCCTTGGCACTTTGCACATAAACCCCCCCCCCCCCCATTCAAGTCTGTGGAAAGAATGAATAAAGAATAACTGAAGGAATGAATGAATGAATGAATTGAAACAAAAACTTGCAGTTTTGATATTACCCACAATAATGATGTTGCAAAACCCTATTCAATACTGTGCTTAATTTTGATGGTTAACCACTTAAACGTGGTTTTTTGTTTATATCTTGGGACTGAAATGGAATTTGAGGGCTCCAAATTTCAGGTGCCAATGAGGGAAAGGAAAAAATACGGCCTTTCATCTGATATCAAAATCGATACTACTCTGGGTAAATCGGGGGTCCCCAAGACGATCGGAAACATGCACCTTTAGAGAGGGAAAATGAGCACAAAAGCACGTAGATTTTTTAAACTTTTTTTATTCATTCTTTTTTAACTTCTTAAATTTTCACTGTGTTCACTCAACAGTGTTATCCAATACACTAAAATAGTCTAGTCCTATTTGCCCACTAATATTAATACATGTTAGGCATCCGAAAGATTCCTCATGGGCAATCCACAGTGCGATTGGTACACAATGCCCAACAATACACAAATATTAGGCACTGAAGCAATTATGCAGTTTTTTTTTTTAAGTTTTGGAACCTTTGTAGAAGTTTTTTTTTCAAATCAGCTTCTTTCTGTTTAAAACTTACATTGGGTGCATTTATCAGTTTACACCATGAGGTAATATTGCCCTCACCAAAAAAAAAGAAAAATAAAAAAATTGGCTGGTATTCTCAACTCTCCCAATATTTGTCTTAACGGATGACTATGTTCTGCTGTCAATCTCAAGCCATCCAATATTATATAAATCACATCGGGATGGGCGGGACCATGTTGAAAAACATACGATTTAAAATGTCAAAAAAATGCCTATGGGAGTTGGCTTTTCGACTCACGGACACATTATTCACGTAAGTAAACTTCGTTTAATAAGTTCAAAATTCGCCACATATTAGTCTTCACAGCCCGCATCTGTTCGGACCACGCAAATTCTTTGCCCCGGACTACTACTTACCCTCTTTCGCTTTCATATGGCATCTCTCCAGGATCATAGCTACAGTTAAACATCCTAGCATGGTTCTGCAGTACCCGTATGCTGTGTATTAATAATCAGTGTCCTCCTTGCCACAAGCCCAGTGTAGGGTCTGGCTCCAGGACAAGAACTCTGTATTAGACATGGTAAGGCTAGACATTTATGAAGATTGGTTGATATAATGGTCCGGGATATAGGACGTGAGGGGCATAATACTTTAGCCTTTGCACCGACCCTGTTCATGAATTTTTTCTGTTAGTTCTGAAATAATAAAGAAAATGACATGGAGTAGGTGTAAGGGTATAATGTGCACGCACTTACATAGAGCTTCGCGCTGCACGCGATGTTGAGCTAGATTGATTCAGCTCGGTGATGACCATGCAGTGAGATTTGGACGTTGGTATGTGACCGTTGACCTCATCAACAAATGAGGGGGGATCCCATGTGGTATGTTTGGTTAATTTTTAAAATCGATAAAAGTATGTGGTATATTTACAGGCAAATATTAACCCTTTTCAAAAACAGACAGTGAGACAACAGTACTTCACAGACAACAGGGGATTATATAAAGCGCTCCTTATATGTCTTCCTGCTTAAGGCAGGGACACAAAAAGTTATTTTGACACAGAAAAAATATTTTATCAAGTCATTCTAATATTTAAATACAATTCCAAAAGGCAAAAAATGTGCACATTGGTTAATTTGAGTTGAATCTTCAGGGACGTAAAAATGCCAAAACTTACCTAGAACACAATCAAAATTTCCCTCAAAGTTTGCAAAATTTCCCTTTCAATTCTTATGTATTTCTTTATTTAGAGCACAAAAATTTCCTCCAACTAGCAAAAACCTGGTTCCCAAGTTCTCCACTTTTTCCAAGCATGTGAATCATGATGATTTTCTGGTAGAAGTGGGGAATTTGGGAACCACATTCCCAGGAAATTTTTCTATTTGAAGGGAAATTTTTGTCCTTGAAATAAAGAAATGCATAAGAATTGAAGGGAAATTTTGAAATCTTGGTGGGAAATTTTGCAGTCTTTGAGGGAAATTTGGATTGTGTTCCTGGAAAATTTTGCAATTTTTTTCAGTCCTGGGATATCCATTCCTATACTCTATACCATACCTCTTGTATTGCCTGTATCAGTGGCTGGAATAAATCTGTATCGTAATTGGATCGAACTCCTTGAAGTATGGACACCAGTCTCTCAAGACCCATACCAGTGTCGACATGCTTCTTGGGAAGTTTCTTCAGGCCTCCACTTTGTTCTCTGAAAGCCAAGCACCAAAGAGACTTCAGACATTCATTTCTTTCCTAACTGTGGTGAAATGTATGCATTTTTTGTACAAAATAATTATAACATTCTAACTACATGGTAAAGTTTGTTCACTAAATGTGCAAAACTTATTTTGACATACTATGGATTAATCTTAATCTGGATAAATATATATACAAACTTTTTTGTATTATTATTATTATTGCTATTACTATCATTGGATTCATATTTTATTACATTTTAGAGAAAAATGCTCTCAGTGCAATTTGGTTATCTCTTGAAGAAATTAGAGCTTTTTTATCTTCTTGCTATAAACAGACAACAGAGTGAGTATCATAAAATTAGACCGTTATAAGTAGGGTCATAAAACTGATTCTGACTATCTCAATATTTGGGACCCCACTTTCAAATAAAATGACAGTCCCTTGATTGCATTAGGAGTAGCATGCCCCTGGGCCTCTCTATGCTACTGTGTATCTGTTCCAGGCAGTGTGGGACATGATTTGTAGATCCAGAGGGTTTTGGTTTGGATTTATATGAAAGCCTGTGGCATATGACTAACTTTTAAATAACACCTTGTCTTTTCAACAAACTTGTCTTCTCATTTCTAGATAATTGTAAAAAAGTAGAAATCTGATGAGGTGTAGTACTGCACTCCAAGTTTTTATGCTTCAAATGTCATACAATTCATAGTTTCTTGCATAGTTTATGTCTGTCAGACACAAGCAAACAAACCTTTGTATACATACAAGTGCCCTCAAGAGATGAGAATAAGTTTAGATATGCATTCAAACAGTGATATCTATGTTCACAAGCTTAGTGGTCATTAACTGCTTTGTAGATGAGGGAGATGAACATAGGCTAATGCCTACAGTTAAAGGCACTATCAGTGATTTGCTAAATCAGAAAATCAAAAAAAAATCATCAAAAATCAGATTTTTGCATGTTTGTAACAAGTATAGGTAGTAACATACCCTGCAAATGATAGGACCAAAAGCAGCCTAAATAAGGAGACAGAATCGGATATTTTAGTCATAACTGTCCATACGGACACTTACTACAACACGTAATTGAATGGCGATTCACATCTCTGAATACTGCTATTTTCTTCTCTTCTTTAAATTTCTCAGAAAAAAAATTTATTAGAATTCTATAGATTTATCCTTCACTTTTAAGCTATTCCTGCAAACTTCAAATATTTTGACTCTTTCAAGTAGATCACTGATAGTGTCTTTAAGCATGCTTGCAGGTTTTAGTTTTTGAATGAAAAAATATCACACTTTTAGGTGCAGTTCAACCTGATCACCAAGTGATTCATAGGCTAGTTTGAACACTTTTTTCCTTCTTGTACTGGATACCATCAAAGCTAAAACCAACACATACCTATCATACTCCATGAATACCAGATTCCAGACTTCAATCACATTAGGATTGTCTTGATTGATGAACGGTGTAGCGTCTCTATTGCCAAGCCGATCATAATGTATCTCACTGCATGGACCACATGGACCTGTGGTGCTCATCTCCCAAAAATTGTCTTCCATGCCAAATGGGAGGATTCGGTTGGACGGTACCCTGAAATAAAAAAATATATATATTTTCCCCCCTTCAGATCATTTTGAATTTTTATTTTGTTTTCCTTTGAAGACAAAATATACTAACAAAGTAACACAGGGTGGCCAATTAGTTGAACAAATGTTTTGTGAACTAAATGAAAAGCCAATCAAAAAAACTAAAATTAAATAAACATATTTTGATAATTCAAATGGGGTTTTTCTAGGCAATTATGGATGCTAGTGAAAATGTATTTGTGAAAATCATTAAATGGGTGTGTAGCATTAAATATTTTTTAAATTATCCAATGGACACTTGGTTAACACTCACACACACATGCACAAACATGAACACACCTAAATCACACACACACATATATACAGTGTGAGTCAATAAAAACCCTACATTCAGAATAAAAAATAATTAAAATAGTTAAGAATTATGTTTGCTCAAATGTTTGCTTTGGTTATAAAGAAGAATAAACAGGCTTTCAGAAAACGTTTATTTAGTGTCATTCGGACTTCGGAGGAAGAAGTTATACCTATTTATCTGAGAGACTTAAAAATCCTGTTTGGCCGATTTTGAGCCAAACAAAGATACGTCGTTTACATAGAGTAACATGGTCTTCAGCAGTGATTTGAGTAAAAACATTTAACATCAAAGAATTGTTAAACAATAGAAGGTGGGAGAATAATTAAAGGATTATAAAAATAATATCCCGGAGATTACAAAAAAAATACTGAGTAAAAAATGTTCAATTTCCAAAATAAAGTCAGGATAGCTGTGTAAGACTAAAGTTTACTTTGGTTCAGCAAGATTCCATGGTTTTAACCTACAACGAAACTTGGGAGCCAAAGTGAAAACTTTAGAAGGTTTTGTATTCCGCTTGAATAAACAGTGCTATATTTAATTTTTGAGTTTTAATTCCAATTTATTTACAGAAAACTTCAGCTTTAGTTCTTCTCGCAATTTATTCGACGCTGAGAATATTGTATTTGTGCAAAATAATTACCTTAGCGATGTAAAACAAAAATTTCTGAGCAGTTTCATTATGTTCATGAACTGAGACATTGATAGGAGTGATTTTCAATAACTGACTCTCTATGATTGAACAATGGTAATTTATTTTTTTAAAGATATTTAACTTATAATTATGTTACACAATAGACCGTTTTATTCAAGCTGATATGTTTTTGTTGAGAAGAAATCGATACCATCTGAAATTGCATGTGTGAATTGCCTTTGCTATAATGTGTTATGGTATACGTCGGTGTCAGTCTCTCCGCATTGTATGGCTAAAATCGGCCAAACAGAATGTTTAGGTCTCTCCGCAAAATTGACATAGTTTCTGAACCCAAAGTCCGAAAGACACCAAATAAAAATCTTCTGATAGCCTGTTTATCCCGGTAAACAACCAAAGCAAACGTTCAAGCAAAAATAACATTTAACCTTTGAAGAAAAAATCTTTCCTGAATGTAGGGTTTTTATTGACTCACACTGTATATGGACACATGCATGTTCACACACACACACACACAATATTTCTCTGTAGTGCACTTTATTTTCTCTCTATCTCCCCCCCCCCCCCTACATTGCCTTTTCCTTTCAAAAGAAAGTCTAACACACCCAACACACATGCAAATACATGAGCAAACACACATACACTCACACACACCAGGGTCCACATTAGTGTGCATTTTTGCGTCATAGACACGCACTTTTTCAGAGGTGGACGCACTTTGGTCTAGATAGAGTAAAATTTAGCGTCTATGTGGATGCAAAAAATAGCTACATAATAAAACTACACAATAAAATCACAAGTTTGCACTGGCACATGCTCACACTATTGTATCATTTTCACTCAAATAAATAATTATTCTGTTACTATTTAATACACGTGTGAAAATAAATATAGGCTTAAATTTGACTGTATTTATGTCTTTTTTAGTTCACTAACCCTCTCTCATCTGTCCCAAAGGATAATCAAGATATTCCAGAGTTCTTTTGGAGTTTAAGGGTCGTCAGGGTAATTACTTTTCAACATGCCCAGTCTAGTTTTTGGAATTGGATGTTTATGGATTGTTTACAGTAGTGCAAAACAGTGCTCAAACCTGTTAAAACTTGACATTTAGGTAATCTATATAATGCATGTCATTTGAAGTGGATGCACTTTTGCAACCTCAGGGAAACAAATTTGCACCCAAGTAGATGCACTATTTTCAAAACCTAGTGTGAACCCTGACACACACACACACACACATGCAAACACACATGTACACCCTAAGTTGAAAAGATTACACTATCCTTGTATTTCCTCACCCAATCCTAGTCCATATATCTCTACATTCAATGTCAGGTTCCAGGTTCAAATCTTTATTGCCACCAAAGTAGGTCACATACAATCTGTCCCTTGGAAGACCATATATCCTTGTGAGAAGGTCCCATGCCATTGTGCAGGCTTCCTCCTGGTATTAACATACAACCCAAACAACATTAAATTAATAGAGGAATTAACCAACATTTATTTAGCCGGTAGTGGCAGCACAAGATTTTTTTCTCCAGAGGAAATGAGGGGCATGGTGGCAGAGTGACTTTTAGAGACTGTAACAATCACCGGAAGCCAGAGATATAAACATAAACAAAACCACCCACGCCAGAAAGGGTCAACTTGGACAAAATTTCCATCACACTTGCAATTTTCTTCCTAAAGAAATTAATGAAAAATGATAACTCTTAGGTTTCATTCAAGGTGGAGGATGAAGATTGTCCTTGTAATAATTTTTTTTTAGATATCACTAACCTTAAAATAATCCCCAAATGACCAATTGCCAAGCATTTCAAAGAAGGTGTGGTGATGGAGGTCTCTGCCTACGTCATCCAGATCATTGTGTTTACCACCTGTTCGTATGCATTTTTGACTGTTGGCAACTCTTCTGTATTTGGCTGCGGCAGATCCAGGGTCAACTGTCCCTTGAAATATATCTTTAAACTAAAAATATTATAAAATAAATTTAGATGTGCCAACCAAAAGCAATCATGTGATGAACTTTAGCAACTGAAGGTGATTTTAACATCAAATTGAACAAAAACATACACAAAATTTAAGGTGGAACCTAGCAAATTATCTTGTTGGAAGTGTAAAATTAAAAGTAAAAAAAAAGGATATTCACAAATACCATGATATCTGAGATTGACAGAAATCGTTTTTGAGTATGTGATGAAAGTGGTGTGCTTGTACACTAATCACACTCCAAAAGATTATTTTTTTTCATATTGTATGACTTCAACAATTTTCTGAAATTGAATTTTCAGGTTAAAATTCTTCACTACAATAAAAACAAAATCACACCATCTTTAACTTCACCACAATTTAAAAACAAAATCAAACTCAATATTTACATGATCTTTAAAGGCTGACTTTAAATAGCTAAGCTCAAATCAATGTCCTTCATATAAACCAGAGGCTTACTTTGATTGACTTTGCTATTCCCAACTGCTTTCATGCCCATTTACAATACACACATCCAAACGGAGCTGTATGACACGTCATACAGCTCTAAACTTGGCTTTCACAACCTTATTATCGCCAAACGAAAACATAGTTTTATTGCCCCACATCATCCAAACACGCATGCGAAATTTCAAGACAATACGATATAAAATAAACACACAGATAGCAAAACCATTGGCTTCAAAAATCCCACTACTAAAGACCCACGAACGAAGTATTCGTGGATCCAAAAATCACAACTTTGTAATAAAATTCCAGATCCGGACATTTTTGTTATTGTTACACACAGTATCCTATGGTACTGTTATACCATGGAATTATTCAAATATTTACTACATCAAAATGAAAAATCAGATTAATCTCAAACTTTTGAATTGAGCATTTTTGGAGACTATCTTTATTTCTAGTTGACTACATAATTAAAGGGATTAGCAGCGATTTGCTAATCCGAAAGATCGAAAAAATCATCAAAATTCATATTTTTATATTTTTGTTACTAGCATGGATATGCGAATATGACCTGCAAGTGGTTGGCTTGAAATCCGTGTATTAAAGACAGGCAGTACCTTTTATCTTATTCTGTAATTTCTATACGTGCGTATCAAAATTCCAACTTGAGATCAAAAAAGCCTTTCCCGGTGAATATCACAGATTTTCAGCGTGATATTGTGCACCAAGATCAATACAGTTTGACCTCAAACACAGACATTAATGATTTTTGGTTATTCTGTACTGGTGTAAACCACAATTAGCTGTTTAGTGTAGATTTTGAGACGCCGTCGCTGTATGTCTATTTGCTGGAGACGGTAGGACAAATTTCCTCAAATTCTTCATTTTTTTCACTATTGGTGGTTTGTTTCTACATTAAAGCAGTTACATGGAATTGTACACACTTATCCCTGATTTATAAGTTAAAAAATGCATTTCCACATTTTTTCGATTCTCTCGCATTATCGCTGCTAATCCCTTTAATACACACAAAAAATTACATTTTGAAATCTCTGAGTCAGCCTTTAACTTGTCCACAATTTCATATCCAGTTATAAAAATAAAGAGCAAAAAGAAGTTAAAAATTGCAAGCAACTAATTTTACCTGGTTCATGCCTGCATTAGCAAAGTTGAGAGTGTTGTCATTTGGAAGAACTACAGATGAAGACGGTACTACTGTATGCCCATGATCATCTCTGAAGTAATCAATGAAGGCCTGTCTTACTTCACTGGAAGTGGCTAAAGCGCCCCCTTTCCATAATCCTGTGTCAACTCGCCAGTTGTCTTGGCCATCATGTGAGGATGATAAATATCTGGCTGACTGATAAGTTCTTAATGTTGGTTGCCATAGCAACTGCTGACTTTTTATTCTTGATGAGAAGCAGATTTTGTGTAGCAATGAGCATGCTCTGCAAGCCATTATGGTGGATTCAAGTTCAATTGCACATCTGTGTAGACACAGTGACTTAAAGTTTTACTATAATGTAAATAAAAAATACAATTGACATGGATAAGAATAAGCTATACTTTACCTGGGCAGTAATAGTCTACTTCAATCAGACCCCTTTTTATCCATAGCCCCAATGCACAAAAATGAGGGCTCCCTCATGTTACACTCGTAATCATCCAGTGACCACTCACCAAATGAAAACAAGCCGTTCTTGAACCATGCCTATTTCATAACTTTACCTCATATGACCTTTTTACCTTGTATACCTCTGACCTCATTAACATATGAAGGCTCTGATAATGTTCCCAATTTTGTTGCAATCATGGACATCAACTTTTCAAATGACAATTTTATATTTCAGACTGTTTTATAGCTTGACCTCAGATGACCTTTGAATGTGACCCTTGACCTCATTAACATATGCAGGTTCCCATGTTGCATGTATGGCCCAAGTTTGGTATAAAGTTGGATCAATTGAGCCCATGTTTATTGGTCAAGCTATGAGTTGCAAAATATTGGGCAAGAAATGGTTGATTTTTTTTGCAGTTTTATATTTGAGTGATTATCTATTTCAGTATGTAACTTAAAACTGGTGCATTTTCAAAATAAGGAAACTCACAATTTAAATAATACACAAAGGTAAAGTACTAGAATTTAACCTGCACATGCTACCCTTACTTAGACTGAAGACAATATTCATCAAAATTTTTGGTGAAATTTATGATGATGTCTAAACTCTGTTACTGTTGATTTATGAAATTGTATTTTGATATTGAAATTTGATGATTTAAGAATTGTGAAATTTACCAAGATATCATTTTGTCAATGTTGATTTTTAATATTAGATTGTATTCTTATGTATTTTATGTATATTGAAATTTGGCAATACAGAATTTAACCTTTGTTTAATTTAATGAAAGTCATCGTTCACTCATTGTTTCATCACATCGTGTTCAATTAGATCATTCGCCCTGGTGTTTTTCCAACTTTATTCAAATTGGTTCTCAAGCGGTATCCCAAATTCTTTTTAAACTATTAAATATGCAGACTTTATTCAGATAAATTGTCACGACTGGGAACTTAATCCGATCTTCTTAGTAAGAACTTGTGAAATCTGTCAATCCGATTTGGTGGTGCCGCAGTGCCAATGTATTTAATAGCAGTTAGATTGTGTAACTTAATTGTCTATAGATACACTGTCGCTTTCATAATGAGACATTTTGCCACTCTCAATTAAATTTATGGACTTTGTCAAAAATGCATTTTGCAAGGTTTTTTTAACAAATGCACAGATTGGGAAATAGAACTTGATGAAGTCATGTGATTTCACAAAAATCCTATCTTAACACATAAAGAGACCCTGACTTTTACACTCATTTTAGCCCAGGGAATTTGGAGAGAATTTTTGTATTGTGCCACCACCTTTTGAATTTGGCAGCCCTCAACAGAATAAACTGCATGTGTGGAGGGTGCGGGTAGCGAATACTGAATTTATCATCCCTCAAATTTTTTATATGCTCAAAAGGTGCGCTTGTTCGATTTATGTCTATGGTGTTCTCTACTTGATATGAGTAGCGTGGCACCCTGCCAGATGCCACATCAAGTACCGTGGGAAAAATACTGCAGATTTGATGGTAGAAGCAATAATGCATATTGAAAAGCCCTATTCAATACTGTGCTTAATATTTATGGTTTAACCATTAAAAACAACAGTTTTTTGTGTATATCTTGGGAATGAATGGACTTGAGGGTCAAATTTCAGGACAATGAGAAAAATATGCCTTTCATCTGATCAAAAGCGATCCTGACCGCTGGGTGGTAAATAGGGGGTCCCAAATGATCGGAACACGCACCTTTAAATTTCTTGAAAACATTCTCCAGAAAGAAGCCCCCAATTTTTTTTAACCCAGCTTTGCCATATTGGAATGCTTACCCAAGTATTGGAACACCACCTGAAGATGAATATAAAACTTTAAATACGACGTGTTATGTAATAAGATCATTAAGGATGATGATTTAGCCTTTAAAGCACTATCGTGATTTGAAAAATATTTTGAAATTTGCAGGAATAGCTTCAAGCGAAGGAAAGGATAAGTCTTTGAATAGAATTTCAAAAGTTACCTTTTCCAGATGTAAATTTGAAAAAAAAGCGACCAAAACGGCGGTGGTTTGTTCCAAGATACGATTTCCAGCAATTACGGTTGTAGTAAAGTGTCCGTTCGGACAGTACATGACTCTAAAAACCTCCGATTTGTCCTTTATTAGGTGCTTCTGGGTCTGAAATTTGCAGGGGATATTGGTACCTGTACTTGTTACGTTACTGCTAAATCTGATTTTGATGATTTTTTCGATTTGTGATTGGGCAAATCACTGATAGTGTCTTTAATATGCTTTATATAGGGACAATATGATAGCAGGCAAGCTACAAAACTTTTGTTCTTTTGTTCTTTACCGGCTTGGAAAACATTCTCTGTAGGTGTTCTACCACTGATCAAGTGCAATTTGAGGAGAAATCAATATCTAAAAAAAATCAACTCCTGTCTCTTTGGTTTTTGTGTACAATCAGGGTACCTCGGCTGGTCTCATTTGGGGTGTTTGAAATATTGAAGTCTAACAATTTCTTGTTCAGATATTATGTTTTTACATTGTACAGGCAAAGTTGAGAAGTATAATTCCAAAAATTTTGAGGCGTCATGTCTTCTTGAACAATTTATGATTTTAGAAATGTTACATTTTTTTCAGAGAGGACAAGATTTGACAGACAGACACTCATTCATTTCTACATTTGGGGTGAAAAAACAAAAGTGCTTTGATTATTTTCAGTGTTTATTTTTGTAATATAGATAATTCAAACGGTATGTTTCCAAAATTTGGAGATGTGAGGTCCTCGGGAACAATTTTTATGGTTAGTCAAACTTCACGTTTTCGAAAGGACAGATTTTGACGGAACACTGACTTCTAACATTTAATCATGTCATACAGGAAAACTTAATGGGTAGCCACCAAGTGTTTACTACAAATGTATAGAACATAAACTAGAGTTTTTAAAGAAAATACCACAAATCAATCTGTCAATTTAGTTTAAGCTTTATTGACCTAAATTCGGAGAGGACATTTTTTGACGGAATTTCCCACTAAATTTCAAATTGACACCACACGTTACCAAATGGTCACATTCTTCTAAGATTTCTGGAAATTAATTAACTTGCTTCAAATATTATTCCTGAATGTTGAATGTTGTCCCAAATGTTCTTTATGATAGTGCTGGTTCTACTCAAATATTAACCTTCAAAAAAAAAAAAAAAAAAAAACGCTGCTAGGCGTGGGCGCACCGAAATTTTTAATGTGGCAGTAGGGGTGTCTGATGGCTTTTTTGAGCACAAAAAATGCACTAGTTGGATCATTTCGTAATGTATAAAATGGATGAAATAGAAGTATAGAACATAAACTAGAGTTTTTAAAGAAAATACCACAAATCAATCTGTCAATTTAGTTTAAGCTTTATTGACCTAAATTCGGAGAGGACATTTTTTGACGGAATTTCCCACTAAATTTCAAATTGACACCACACGTTACCGAATGGTCACATTCTTCTAAGATTTCTGGAAATTAATTAACTTGCTTCAAATATTATTCCTGAATGTTGAATGTTGTCCCAAATGTTCTTTATGATAGTGCTGGTTCTACTCAAATATTAACCTTCATCAAATGAGACGGTGATTTTAAGCAATTTCCATACATATGTTCATATTTTTGTTAGTCATCAAGCATTTCAAATGGTTTCTTTGCAGCTGTAGGTAGTGCTTTTGGTGGTCTTTAAGTTGGCATAGTATCATTATGAAAAGTATAGACATGTTTTTTATGGGTCACATTGTACTGTTCAGCCAAGAGGTACCCTGATTGTAAAACAACCCTTAATACGGTATAGGCACATTGCAATGCAATGTGGAATTGATTAAAAACACCCTCTGGTCTGTGTGCATGCATGTGTGTTTAGTGCTGTATAATCTGCCCAGGAGTTTATTTTCTCTGCTTCGCTGGGTTTTGCCTTTGCTAACGCATGTGCTGCAGTGTACACACTCACGTATGTGCCTGTGAGGCTGTGTTTGGATCATAACACCCTGTGATTGGTTGATTTAAAGGTGCATTTCGTGATTCTAGCACCTTCTGTTTTATTCATTTTTCACTAGATAACCTTGAGAAAAGCTTATTCACAACTTTTTAGGTGATCCCGACTTTGCGGTTTTGTGTTATGAGCAAATGCTCGTTTCCCACGGTCCCATAGGCTACTATGTTATAATTTCTGTCCGTTTACGGACAGAAAATACAAAATTGCAAATTTCTTACAGATACGACCGAGTTTGCACGTAAGATTTGGTACACATGGATTACTAATGTAAACGGTTCAGATGATATAAAAATCTCTGCTTTTTTGAGGTAAGTCAGGGGGACGAGGCTGTGGATCACGAAATGCCCCTTTAAAGGGGCATTTCGTGATCCACAGCCTCGTCCCCCAGACTTGCCTCAAACAAGTTGAGATTTTTATATCATTTGACTGTTGGCCTAAGGCCAAGTATGTGTGCCAAATCTTATGTGCATAATCGATCTACTTTAGAAAAATTTGCAATTTTGCATTTTCTAAATTCTGTCCGTAAACAGACAGAAATTGCAACAGTGGCCTATGCGTTTGGGGCAACACGATACAAACATTTGCTCATAACCTCAAAATGCATTGTCAGACTCAACTGAAGTTTGGGAAATGGCCTTTTCTTGGAGATATCTAGTCTAGTGAACAATGAACACAAATGGCAGAAAGAATTGTGTATTGTGCCACCACCCTATCATGAATTCAACTAAAACTGCATGTTGAAGGACCTGGTGGCAGAATACCGAATTGAAATGAATTCATCCCAAAATGAAGGTGCTGGGATCAAAATGCATCTTTAAAAATAGCGGTTGTCATTGTTGAATGGCTTGCATACGCGTGTATGGATGTGATTTAGATGCAAAATTGAGTACGTAAGATAAGTACGTACAATACCATATAACTACTTTAATGTAGGAACAAACACACCAAATAGTGAAAAAATGAAGTATTTGAGGAAATTTGTCATACCGTCTCCCGCAAATAGACATACAGTGATGACATCTCAAAATACACACCACACAGGTGATTGCGGTTTACACCAGTACAGAATAAACAAAGATCAATAATATTGTGTTTGAGGTCAAACTATACAGGTCATGGTGCACAATATTACGCTTAAAAATCTGAGATATTCACACAGAAAAGCTTTTTTTATCGCAAGTCGGAATTTTGATACGCACGTATAGAAATTACAGAATCAGATAATAAGTGCTGCCTTGTCTTTAATATACGGATTTCAAGCCAACCACTTGCTGGTTATGTTAGCACATCCATGCCAGTCACAAAAAATACCAAAATACAAATTTTTATGTTTTTTTTTCAATGTTTCGGATCAGCAAATTGGTGCTTAAACATTTGGATACAGTATAGCCTGAGGTTGCTCAGGCATTTTCCACTACGATAGCCCCTGTTATTTACGCTAAGGTAGGTAGGGATAGTTCGCAATGCAACCCTAAATATACAAGTAAATCAGACGCATTCTTTAATCAAAATGCCATTTTTCGTTAAGGACCGCTCTATTTTAGGTATTTGCAGAACAGTTAGTGTATTAAAAATGTGTAGCAGCAGATTTATACTGAATTATAGTGTGATTTTTTATTCCTGTCAGTAAACGCATATTGTCGATGGTACGAATTAATGTGGAGGGGATGTGTTGAGACCAAAAACTAAAGAGTTTGTTCAGGTTTAGTGTTTGGAATTTATGCAGTGCATTTGCCTTGTAACATTTGCTTCGTGAGAAAAGGGACATTTTTTAATTATAGCCTTAATCTGATCCCGTTATCGTGACATCGAATTTCTATTGTATTGATTGGGTAAAGCATACAACCTCTCAGAACAAATGGAATCGTCGACACGCCCCGAAAACTTTTAATGAACTGACAGAATAAAAATCGCTAAATAATACAACTTCAAAGGTCTCAGATAAAATTACTCCCCCCAAGTTGTTGATAATGTCCAATACAAATCATCAACAGGGATTACAAAAAAAGGCTTTGAGAAATCAACAAATATTCCTCTTAATTTGCTTACAGGTTGAGTTCATGCACTAGAGCACTGTCGTCATGATGTGGAACTATACATTATATATGGAAGGATTTCTCATGATTTTGTACCTCAGAAGTACTATTGTATGTTCAATGAACTGAGATGTACGGTTTTATTAATTATTTCAAAAATTACGTTTAGAAAAAAATCACGAAAAGAAAAGTTGTTACTCATCATTGGACCCAACAAGATCAAGGGTTCCAACTTGAAAGGATATTATTCTTGGATTTTATTCATTTAACTGATTTTCATTGACAACGACAACAACTGGGTCCAGGTGAATATGGCTTTTGGACTCTGAAACTTTGATGCAGGACCCATTGGAATTAGGGGCGCTTCAAAAGCATGTTCATACGAACAAATAGTGTTCGTGGACCTTACTGTGATTCAGGTGTTTGATAATGACACGTGGATGACGCTACTTTAAAGAGGCCCGGTCGTTTATTCATTTGGTTACGGACAAAAGAATCATACAGCTATAATGTAATGTGTTCCATTAAAGTTAAATGCCGGTGACACCTTGCACTATCATCTCTTGGTATTGCAAACAAAGGTTCGAATTTGAATCCTTGTTGAACAAAGTTGTATATTTATTTATACCAGTAGCGGAAATATTGATCGTGAACAGTATCCTCCGATGACAACTTTTAATACCTACAACGAGGAGTAAATGGAACTTCCACAAAACGTAATTACTAATGGAGAACAACCTTTATTCGTTCATTTGAAACGAGGGTAAAATACCAGATTCAATAGATTTGAAGGTTTTAAATGTCCCATTTCTTGTCATGTAAAAAACGTCTTAGGTCCAAGGATAACAAACAACTTTCTTTTCGTGATTTATGCGACCGTGCGTACTTTTTTGAAATAATAATTAAAAACCAAGAATCTAAGTTAAATTGAAAGACAGTAATTATGAATTTGCACAAATCGGACTTTCAGTAGTAGGTGCACAGGTTTTAAGTGAGCGGATTAAATGAAAACAATTTTATCAGCTCGAATATTTGCGAATCCTTTTTTCTTTGGAGCCGATTCAGTTCAGAGGGATCCAGACCTCACTGGCGGGGGGGTGCCAAGATAATTTTTTAACTTTGCGGTGATATGGAACTGTGATTAATGGATGACATAGCCAGGGCCACGGCGCGCGTAGCGGCGCAGGGGGTGGGTGCGGGAGGGGGGATCCCCCTTCGCGCGAAGCAAGAAGCTCTTCATTTATCTGTCAAGCAAACTTTTCCCACTGTATAGTTGAGGGGAAATGTTCACATCACTTATATCTAAGTGCGCTGGAAAGAGGTTATTTTTTCAGGACACTTGTCAGGAACTTCGAGTATATAAGTTTATATCACAATAAAAACAGTGGAAGTAAACAGTTTCAAGCCGAGGCACGGTGAAGTTTGAAATGAACGACGAGAAGTCAAATAAAGTGTAGATAAAGAATTATGTAGCAAGGGACCAGGGTCCTAAACAAGTGATCGAGAAGCTCTACTGGCTGTCGTAGGGGACGCACCATTCGACTCAAGGGGGTTTTGGAAGTTGCAAATTTTTTTTTCGTTGGCTTTTGGAGGCAGGTTTTGTCTTCAAGTAAGAGGCTGGAGTTTGTTTTTTTGCCTACTTGAGGACGTGATTTTTTTATTTATTTTTTTGGTGGGGGTTGACTCATTGGTCATGTGTTTTATGTTAGGCACTGCATATGGGGGCCGGGTTTTTTAGGTAATAGTCATGGCACCTTGCAAGTAGGCAGATAGCGCGCAGGGTGTGCAGGGAGGGGGGTTGGGCGAGAACCTTGCAATCTTTACTTTCCCAAAAAACAACATTTTCCCATGAAAATTTCAGATAAAAAACAATTTGAAATTTCTGACTGGGTTCACTTTATAAATGTTATAGGTATGAATCATTTTTAATTAGTAAAAATACAGTTGATGGGTTAAGGTTGGTTTGAATTAAGCATTAACGTGTTCATGCAATGTTAAAATGTTCCTAAGTTTACCAGACTTTACCTTTAAAATAGTGCGGGTGCTACTCAATATAACCTTCTCAAATAGACGGTGATATTTAAAGCAATTTTCCATACATATGTTCATATTTGTTGTTGATGTCATCCAGAGCCTTTCAAAAATGTTTTCTTTGCCCTGTGGTATGTTTTGGTGGTCTTTAATTTGGCATAGTATCATTTATAAAAAGTATAGACATGTTTTTATGGGTCCCATTGTACTGTTCAGAGCCAAAGGTTACCCTGAGTGTAAACAACCCTTAATACGTATAAGGCACATGCAATGCAATTTGGAATTGAGTAAAAACACCCTCTGGTCCTGTGTGCATGCAGTGTGTTATGCTGTATAATCTGCCCATGAGTTTATTTTTTCTCCTTTTCGTGGGGTTTTGCCGTTGCTACCGCATGTGCTGCAGTGTATGCACTCACGTATGTGCCTGTGAGGCTGTGTTTGGATCATAACACCCTGTGTTGTATGATTTAAAGCAGCATTTCGTGATTCTAAGCAACCTTCTGTTTTATTCATTTTTCACTAGATACCTTGAAAAAGCTTATTCTTCACAACTTTTTAGGTGATCCCGCTTTGCGGTTTTGTGTTATAGGCAAAGCTCGTTTCCCACGTCCCATAGGCTAACTGTGTTTATAATTTTCTTGCCTTGACGGACAGAAATACAAAATTGCAAATTTCTAAGATCGACCGAGTTTGCACGTAAGATTCTGGTAACAACTGGATTACTAATTGTAAACGGTTCAGATTGATTACAAATCTCGGCTTTTTTGAGGTAAGTCGGGGAACAAGGCCTGTGGAGCACGAAATGCCCCATTAAAGCGGCATTTCGTGATCCACAGTCCCATCCCCCCAGACTTCCCTTCAAACAATTTGAGATTTTTTATATCATTTGACTGTTGGCCTAAGGCCACGTAAATGTGGTGCCAAATTTATGTGCATAATCGATCTACTCTAGAAAAATTTTTGCATTTGCATTTTCTAAATTCTGTCCGTAAACAACAGAAATTGAACGTTGGCCTATGCGTTTGGGGCAACATGATACAAACATTTGCTCATAACCTCAAAAATGCATTGTCAGACTCAACTGAAGTTTGGGAAATGGCCTTTTTCTTTGGAGATATCCTAATCTAGTGTAACAATGAACCAAATCAGAAAATATTGTGTATTGTGGCCACCACCCTATCATGAATCAACTAAACTCAATGTTAAGGACCTGTGGCAGAATCCCGATTGAAATGAATTCATCCCAAAATGAGGTGCTGGTATCACAAATGCCATCTTTAAAAATACGTTTGTCATTGTTGATGTCTTGCATCCGCGTAGTATGGTGTGATTTAATTCCAAATGGTACGTAGATAAGTACGTCAATACCATATAACCTACTTTAATGTAGACAAACCACCAAATATGAAAAAATGAAATTTTAGGAAATTTGTCATACCGTCTCCCCCGCAAATAGACATACCGTGATGACATCTAAAATCCACACCACACGGTGATTTGCGGTTTCAACCAGTAACGATAAACAAGAATCATAATAGTTGTGTTTTGTAGGTCACACTATACGGGTCATGGTGCACATATTACGCTTAAAAATCTTGAGATATTCACACAGAAAACTTTTTTATCGAAGAGAGTCGGAATTATAAGCATATAGAAATTACAGAATCTATCATAAGTTGCTGCCTTGTCTTTTAATATACGGATTTCAGCCCCCACTTGCTGGTTATGTTAGCACCTCCATGCCAGTCAAAAAATACCAAAATACCAATTTTTGTTTTTTTTCAATGTTTCGGATCAGCAATTGGTGTTAAACATTTGGATACAGTTATAAGCCTGAGGTGCTCAGGCAGTTTCCACTACGATAGGCCAGTTGGCGATCCAGGATTTGAAA
Source organism: Ophioderma brevispina (assembly GCA_023653785.1). Classification (NCBI taxonomy): domain Eukaryota; kingdom Metazoa; phylum Echinodermata; class Ophiuroidea; order Amphilepidida; family Ophiodermatidae; genus Ophioderma; species Ophioderma brevispina. The sequence goes on from JAMKCH010005736.1 coordinate 80,670, forward strand.
AACGTCAAAATTCCCGGGGGCTGAAGCTGAAACATTGTCCAAAGCTTTCTAAATGGGCTGATTTTTGCAAGATTTTGCAGATTTAACCAAAGGGATGGTGCGCGGCGCCCCCTCCGCCCCCTCCCTGGATCCGCCCTGAATAAGCCCCTTTATTTATAACGCTAAGGTAGGTAGGTAGGTAGGGATAGTTCGCAATGCAACCCTAATATACAAGTAAATCAGACGCATTCTTTAATCAAAATGCCATTTTTCGTTAGGACCGCTCTATTTTAGTTATTTGCAGAACATTAGTGTATTAAAAAATGTGTAGCATGCAGATTTATAATACTGAATTATAGTCCTGAATTTTTTATCCTGTCAGTAAACGCATATTGTCCTATGGTACGAGTTAAACCAGTTTTTGTGGGAGGGATGTGTTGAGACCAAAAACTAAGAGTTTGGTTCAGGTTTAGTGTTTGAATTTATGCAGTCCTTTCCTTGTAACTTGTGCTTCGTGTATAAAAGGAGACATTTTTTTAATTATAGCCTTAATCCTATCGCGGTATCATTACATCGAATTTCTATTGTAGTGATTGGTAGCAAACAACCCTCTCAAACAAATGGAATCGATCGACACGCCCCCCGAAAACTTTTTAATGAACTGTACAGAAAAAAAATCGACTATAATAATACAACTCAAGTCTCAGATCAAATACTCCCCCCCAGTTGTTGGCTAATGTCAATAACAATCAATCAAACAGTTGAGTGTATGAGCAAAACCAGAAGGAAAAACGTATTTGAAAGGAGTAGAAGTACAAGCGACAGAACCAAAGAGTATTCATCTTATTGCCTTACAATGAGTGGAATGGAAACAAGGGGGGGAATGGGGCACTGAGTAGGCGAACTAGAGGAACAGTGCGAGAGAAAAAATCGTGCACTATGAAGGACGGGGAAGACATGAGTGGAAACTATACTAATACTAGGACCTATGCGTGTGAAGGAGTCCTCCTTTGGTCCGTCACTAATCATTCATTGTAACCTTAACAGAAGTTAGCTACTATTACTGAATTGTACAAAATCTGCACGAAGGGACACATTCCTCATGTCCCATATATAATTATAGTTCCACATCAGTGCGACAGTGCTACTGATGCTAAGGTTTAAGGGAGATATTATTGAAAACAATTTTTATCAGGTCTTGCCTGAATCGTGCATTGGACGAATCACATCTATTTATAGCATACTTAAAGAGTGAATAGTTTTGTTGAGGGGTTCGCTCAACCTTTTTTGCTATCACTGTTGAAGGTTGGTAGTTGACCTTAGCAACACCCGGGTGGGGAGTATATTTTTAAATCTGAAGACTTTCTTTGTACTTCGTTATAGTACGGAGATTTTTTGCTTCCTTTCAGTTCATTCCCCTAGGTTAGGTTTCGGGTCGTCTCTGCCGATTCCATTGGTTCTTTTATTATTAATGCGTTTACGCCAGATCCACGTCCCCTCGGGCAACTTGGAACCTCGTTGTCATACTCACCGGGCTACCTATTAAGTCTACGTCGCTATCCGCCCCCTTTCCGATCACAAGGGAAGTAGTGGCGAAATGGGGGAAACGATACGAGCGCTACAGAAAGGAGGGGGAAAAATAGACGGGACGAGGTGGGGGTAAGTGTGAAGGGGGATCGGGGGGGGAATATCGGGGAGTGGGGGGAGAGGATTCGCGGAGTAGAGAGAGAGGGGCATGAGGGTAGCCCTATTCAGTTCGAGGCTGATCCAGACCTGACTGGAGGGGTGGTGCCAAGATATTTTTTTACTTTGGGGCTGGATCATGGACCTGGATGTAATGGCTGCTTAGCAGCCACGCAGCGCCGCGTAGCGGCAGGGGGTTGGTTCAGGATGGGGGTATCCCCCCTTCCGCGAGAAGCGCGGAAGCTCTCATTTTTTATCATGTCAATCAAACTTTTTTCCACGGTAATTGAGGGGAAATGTTCATATCCTTATATCTAAGTTCGCTGGAAAGAGTTCATTTTTCAGACAATTGATCAGGACTTCGATTATATAAGTTTATATCACAATAAACAGTGGCGAAACAGTTTCAATGCAACGAGGCACGGTGAAGTTTGATATGAACGACGAGAAGGTCAAGTACAGAGTAAGATAAAGAATTATGTACGCAAGGGACCAGGGTGCTAAAAGTGATCAGGAAAGCTCTACCGGCCCCCTGTCGTAGGGATGCACCATTAGACCTCAAGGGGTTTGGAAGTTTGGGTGAGGCAATTTTTTTTTTTCCGTTGGCTTTTGGATGTGCAGGTTTTTTTTCTCAAGTCAAGGCTGGATTTTTTTTTTGCCTACTTGAGGACCGTATTTTTTTTTTTTTTGGTGAGCGGTTGCTCTTTGGCATGTTTTTTTAGTTAGGCCCTGCCTATTGGGGACCAGGGTTTTTAGGTAATAGTCATGCACCTTGCAAGTATTCCTTAGCGGCCAGGATGTGCTGCAGGGAGGGGGTTTGTGCGCGAACGCTTTGCTCTTTACTTTCCCAAAACACATTTTCCCATTCAAATTGAGATAAAAAACAATTTGAAATTTCTGAATGGGTTCACTTTATAATGCGTATAGGTATGATCTTTTAATAGTAAATACCGTGATGGGTTTAAGTTTTGGGTTTGAATTAAGCATAAAGTGTTCATGCACTGTTAAAATTTCCTAATTTACCAGACTTTACCTTTTAAATTACGGTAAACCCCACTTAATTCAATAATCTTCACTCTATACCTATACGTAACATAAAATTCAATTTGGAAGCAGAAGAACTGTAAATAAACAGTGGTTAGAAAATAATACAATCATTTTGGAAAAAAAGTTAGTATTTATACCTGACACTTATTTATTTTCCGTAATATACGTTCTTTTGTACTTGTTTTTAATGTAAGATTATAAACTATGAAAATCGTTTTAAAAATAGGGGGTGCGTGAGAAAGGACTAAACAGGAACGAGGTAAGGAGACGGGGAAGAGAAGGGAAGGAAAAAGGAAGAATCAGTGAGAGATAAGAAACGGTGTGTGGGACTAGTAGATAAGAGAAAGCAGATGGGAGTGGAAACGGTTGCAGAATGGAGATGAACCATTTGGGAAATTAGAACAAGAGGGCGTATAGAGGGGAAACGAAAGAGTGATGAATGCGGCCGAAAGGAAGAGAAAGGAATTGGGGAAGCAGGGGGGGCTAGAACGGTATTTAAGGGCGAGGAAGACGTGGCGAGCATGGTGGGGGGGGGTGTGTTATAGTGCATTGGGGCGGGGAAGCTGTGAGGGCCGGGGGATAGGATTGGGGGATTTAGTATAGGGGAGAAGGACGAGAGTGTTGAGCCTGAAAAGGGAAGGGTGAGGGACGGATTAGGGATAATCTGAGGTAACCTCCCTGTTATGGGAGAAAGTGGAATGGTAAGGTCAGGGGGGCAAGAAGAAAAGGCTGGATATAAGAGGGGGGAAAGATCTGCCAAGGCGGAAGAGTGGAGGGGGGAGGAAGGAGAGTGTGAATATGAAGGTGGAGGGTGGGTTATGGACAAAGATAAGATTCAATGGGGGAAGGGAGGGAAGGGGTTGTTAATAAGGGTGGGAGGTGAGGAGATAACACCAAGAAAAAAAACAGTGGGGGGAAGGGAAAGTGGAAGTCTTGGAAGGGGTGAAAAGAACATAATGGTGGTGTTACGGTGTACGAGTGAAAACATGAAGAGGGGTGGGGGGGGGGGGAAAGGGAAAGGTGATTAAGGGTGGACGGAGGAGGGGTTGAGAAGAGCGGGAGGTGGGAGGGGGGAGGAGAGTCGAGGGGGAGACGTACTGGAAAAATTAGAAGGGTATGGGGGGGGGAGGGGAAGGAAGTGATGGGAAAACGAATACAGATGGAGGAAAGGGGAAAGTTGATGAGGCATCAAAGAGTGGGTCTGGAAACCAGGGGGCCTAGGCATTTGAAGCCGTGAGGAGGCTAGAAATAATTCAGTCGAAAAGGGATGCTTGAGTGGGTGGAGGGAGGAAGATAGGTGATTATAAGAGGGTTTAGCGGGGGTGATGGGCGCAGAGCTTGGTCCTTTAACGCGAGGGAAAGTTAGGAAGGGAGAGGGTGGGGAAGGAGGGGGAGAATGGGAGGGGAAAGAGGTTGGGTGGTCATCGGTGGGCAGGAGGGGGGAGACACGAATAAGCAAAACGGTGTAGGGTGGGAGGGAAGGAGAGAGTGTGCGGTGTAAATGGGGGGGCGATCGACCCAAAAACTTGTTAAATAACGTCGGCATTAAAAAATGCAAAATCTTATTTTTTCCCTTTCATTTTAAAAATATTTTTGAGAAAACTCTTGTAGCACTCGATTCCTCGCTTTTTGTATTATTATTTAGTTTAAGGAAAACAGTAGTAACCCACGTGTATTTTAAATTTTTTAGCATCTGATATATGTAAGCATGTAGTGTAGTGGATGGTTTAGGACTTATAATCTTAAGGCCCTGGGTTCGAATCTATGTAGTTACATATTTAATTTACTCATTGCTTAGTTAATTAATTGGTGACATTAGAATGTGTACATTACCGTATAAAATGGTATTTTTCCTTTTGTTTATTGCCCTTTTTTTTCTCAAAATTGGTTTGCCTGAAATTATACCTTTTTAAAATTTTTAGCCAAACCACGTTGTGACAGTGACGTAATCCAACCTTTGTTGATGCCATAGCTACATCCACCGTGGTCCGAGGATTGTAATAACGTTTAAATTGTTAAATATTTTTTTTTTTTTTAAACAAGTCAAAAACAACATTTGAAGCTGATGATTTCACCCGTTATTTTACGTTCCATGCATTGGTTCGGAATTGTTTACGGCTCCATGTATTTACATTCTGCACGTTGTGAGTCCCGCTGCCAGTCAAATCCCTGTTTTTTTACAGTTTATTTTAAACAGTGTAGATATTTCGTATACAAGCTGTCCGGCGGGTGGGCATGGCGAGAGGGTCGGGTAACCCCCTCCCACTCGATCCGCAGAGCCCTTGCATAGTTATTTCCAAAACACAGTGTCCCCATGCATTTGTGAAACAACTTGAAATTTAAAGTGGGTTCACGTTAATTTAGAAGTAGCATTTTAAAAAGTAAATTATTTTGAGGGGGTTAATTTTTGGTTGAATTTCATAAGTGTTTCATGGAGAGTTTCGTAATCAAGCTTTCTGGGGGTGGGTGAGGGATACCCCCTCCCGTACAAAGCGCGAACCCTGCAATATTCGCTTTCCCAAACACATTTTTCCCAATGCCAAATTCGAAGAAACAACCTGATAAGTGGTTCACTCACATGTGTATATATGCTTTTTTATGGCTTATATAGGTATGATCACATTTAAAAAAAGCAAAATATCTATTGATGATTAAGTTTTGTTTGAATTAAGCATAAAGTGTTCTTCGAGAGTTCGTATATAAAGCCTTTCCAAAACCCATTTTCCCATGCAAATTTGATAGAAACAACTTGAAATTTATAAGTGGTTCACTTAAATTATAGGGTATGATCACAGTTTTTTAAAAAAAGTAAAATATATTGATGGGTTAAGTTTTGTTTGAATTAGCTACATGCCCAGCCGGTTCTTTTCCAACTTTTCCTGGTTCGCGGGAGAGTGGTGTCCCCCTTCCGATCGGACCCTTGCGATGGTCGCTTTCCAAAACACATTTCCCATGCAAATTTGGATAGAATATAATGCAAAAAGTAAAATATATAGTTTATGGTTTAACATTTATTATGCAAAGTGTAATGGATAGTACTATATATCAAGCTGCCGGGTGTGAGTTCCCGGAGTTTAGCTCTGGACATAATATTTGCATACAAACCACCATGAGCTACTAGCGGTATTAATATTAATAGACCCAATTTAAAATTGCAAGTTAATTATAAAAATATTAATATGGCCTACTTTAGTACTTTGAGTAATTATCTGAAAACTGGTGTAAGGCTAATTTGTGAATGAAGCACATCAACGTTGGTGCACGGGTGGCCTCATTTCTGCATGCGTAAAGGTAGTTACAAGATGGGTCGCAACGTTCAATGTAATACAATGTGTCGTAATTCTCAAGCCAGGGGAAGCCCAACACTTTAATCAGTCCTGTAATACCTTTTAAACCCTTTTATAAGGTGAGGGTAATTTTTTTTTTAATGGAAGCAGGAAAGTTTTTTTTTTGCCATATGGTGGGTGAGTTGTTTTTTTCTAATAATAAACTCCAACCCCCCCCCTTTAAAGTCAAATGGCGCTTCTCTAAATAAATAGCAAATTGTTATTGCCAGTCGAAAACAGAACCTGGAAATCCCGCTCGAACCTTCAAGTCTCCGTGAAATTCGATCGTCAGACTAATTCGCATCTCGTGTTGTTCTGATAACACGGCGCCTCTCACACCAAGCAGACAGTGTAGAACGATTGATTTTTATGTATCTCAGTTAACAGCTCCGATCGACTCGTCCAACTTTTGGGTGGGATGGGGAACTTAGGGAGGTCATTATTTACGCTCATGGGGAATTGAGGATTTGAGGGGGGAACCGCAACAATTTTTTTTTGTAAGAGAGATGGGAACTGAAATTTTTTTTTCATCAACGAGAGAGAGTGGAATCATGAACTTTTAAATGGGGAATCAGCATGATCAGGGGGAGTGGTGAAAATTTTGAAACAGAAGCGAGGGGGGAACGCGAACTTTTGCCGTACCACAGTTGAAATCCTCCATTCCCCCCCCGGCATAAATAATGACCGCTCCCTTAGGGAAGGCATTTTCCCTTTTTATGGCACCCGCAACAATTTTACAAAAACGAAGGGAGTGAGTCATCAGATGTCAAGATTGAGCGGAATAAAATAATGAAGAAGCCTTACATTCCGTCCAAAAAAAATTCCGGCGGCCGGGGGGGTGCCAAGGCACCCCCGCACCCCCCTGGATCCGCGCCTGATTTCATTGCACTGCTATAGCCGGTTTGTAATAACGGAAGTGCTTCTCCTACTCCCCTCGAATGTTCGTCTGTCGATCCCACAGACTCACAAGGACACCAACTGGATTGTTTCACTCATATTTTCTGTTAACAAACACAGCTTAGCTAAGTCATGCCATGGCATATGCAATAAGTGCAATTGTGTGTGCACTCTAAAACATACACAACATGAATGAGTCTTCCATTCAATATTCACAACTTTTATGGGCATTATTGATCTGGGGTGAGAACCTACTTCTTGACATCTCCCTTTGTTTTCATGAATGTCAATAACAACACAGGAACTTCTGAAACTGTGTGCACAATTTCCAATTTATGTGATTTTTTTTTTTTTCATGATATTGAGCATTGAAAAAAATTTTTCCAGATGCATAATTTGGATTTAATGTGGTATCATGCTATGTGATTCTAGTAGCGGCTCATATTTATTGTAGTGTAGGAAGACTGGGCATTTAAACAAATACCTCTGATGTCCCACACTGCTACTGGGGATGTATACCCCCGAGTGTATACCGTGGTTTTCAATACACATCTCCTCTGTGTTTAGTGGGTTAATATCCACTATATCTGAGTATGTGTTTTGAACTATTCGAACTCTTCTGTGTGTGTGCGTGAATGTCGCCCTGCTAGACAGCAAGTAAACACAACGAGTGAAAGGGACACGGAACGACGGTGTAGGGTCGCACAAGTCGGTACTGCATACGCTTAAAGTTCAAACCATTATTACGGAGACTATAAACACAGCAGTTGATCTGTGTATGACTTCTTTTACGTGATGCGAGTACGCCATTGGCATATGAAAACGTTCATCATGGTAGACGTTCTTTACTAGGTACGACGACTATATCAATTGCTAAGCCTAGGCTACGTGAACGAGCAAACATTACTGTAAAAGGTGCTTGTTCCGATTTATGTTGATTGCGTTCTCTAGTTGTTATGAGTGAGACCGTGGCACTTGCACATACTCACCTTCAAGTACATGGGAAACAATCTTGCGGTTTTGACGGTAGAAGCAAGAATGCACATTGCAAAAGCCCTCTTACAATAATTACAATACCGTGCCGTGCTAAGATTAATTTGTTGGTTTTGTTTATCTTTGTGGATGAAATGGATTTGGGGCTCAAATTCAGGACGACAATGAGAAAAAATATGGACTTTATCTGATATCAAAATCGATACTACTTTCGGTGTGGACCGACAAGTCTGCGGGTAAATCAGGGGGTCCCAAACAAGACGCTCGGAACACGCACCTTTATTTTGTCCATTTCACGGACAGACTGACAGGGAGTGAAGTGGACGTCTCTGATTATGTACAAGTCCAAGGGAAGGAAGTATTATGTTATGGTCTGAAACTCTGATACAGTTGAGGGATAGTCATGACAATTTCATTGGAAACAAAACAATGAACAAGATATCACAAGTTTTGAAGAAATTTGTATTGTTGAAGTTGTCCATCGGAGCATCAACGGAATAAAACTGCATGACTGTTGAACACTGAAATGAGGTGGCAAAATACTAAATTATCCTCAATCTCAAGTAATTAGATGGTTAATTGCTAACACATGATTAAACACAAAATTAAAGGTTCTTTTCTAGTTTTCTTTTTTTTCCGCACGCCAATTGCTATTTTCAGCCAGTCACATTAACGACGTGATCAACTAAATTGATGGCAGTGGGTGAACGTCAGTGCTTGCATCTAGACAGGCTGGTGGCGGCCAAGCCTCAATTCATTATGGCAATTTCGCCAAAAAGTTATAAAAAATTACAGCAATACTGAGTGCAAACCAGAAACCAATTTAGGTGCTTGATGTGGGCGTCGATCATGGGTGTTCCCACGACGTACATACGACCTCGTCCTCGTTCGTTATTAACACAAAAAAAATCAGAAATCCCCTTCCAGTGGAGGTATTCTTCAATCCAACGGTTTTGGAATAAGACCCTTCCATATTCCTTGACAACATATAAAAACTTCAGAAATTTTCGTAAGATTTCGCTTTTACTGTGGTAAACCAATTGGCGGACGTTGAATTATGGATTTCTTGCCGCCCTCCCATGCATCTAGAAACACGTAATTTCCCAATTACCAGGCGGTAATTCAGAAAACGTACATGGTAGCACCCCGGGGGGGGGGGGGGCACTCCCTAAAATAGGTGACGGGGATGTGCGGCACTATTGACCGCAATTTTCTAAACCTGCTGTCAATGAAACACCCCCTTTTTAAACCTGCTGTCAATGAAAGACCCCCGTTTTTTAACCGGTCAATGAAAGACCCCCCTTTTTTCTTTACTCTCAGTTGATGCCTCCATTTTAATCAAATGTCACTGAATGGACCCCCTTATTTCTATTCATGACTCTCACAAGAAAGCCCCTTTTAAGTTACACACAATATAAACTTGGGTTTGAATGGTTGGAATTTGCCCGAGAATGACCACCTTTTTCACCAAAATGTGAGAGGCTCAGTGATTCACCCACGAGAAGGACCCCCTTTTTCACAAAATGTGAGAAGCTCAGTGGATTGGACCCCCTGTTTTGCAGCATCTCACCAAATGACCCCGTTTTTTCCTTAAAGGCCTCAGCGAATGCCCCCTACTTTGGAAAGTTCAATCCGCCCCATCCCGTCCACTTCATATATATATAGTGGAATATGGCTTTGGAGTCATGAAAATTAGGGTCTTGGGAACTGAAATAGGCTTAAAACTGGAAAGGAAAAAAGAGCCTGCAATTAAATGCGTGTCTTTAGCGGCACTATCCATGCTACCTCCCAATGTGAGACACCCCCGTGGGCTGAGCCCGTGGGGGGGGGCGCTCAGAGGGAGGTTAGCCACCCCTTTTCGGTTTTTCCGTCTTGCGAAAAACCCTGTTTGGTGTCAAATTTATTTATTAATTTAAATGTCAATTGAAAGTTATGCTTTTTCATTGGCAAACAAAACCTAGTTGCTAAGATACAGGAAGGGATGGGAAGGGGGACCGGTGGCCCCCTGCGGGAGAGAAGAACAACATGGCTAGTACGACACAAAGACTATCACAGTGAGTACAACTGCCTAGAATACGCCAGAATGACGTCATTAAAGTTCGCATGTCAGCAAAATGTCCATTCTATCGTAGGCCTATCCACAGTGAAGCATGAATAGGGAAAATTACTTTTTTTATGCCCCAAAAACAGAAGGCATATCGATTTTTACGCGGTTTGGGCTACTATTGACGGGCAAATGGTAAGTGCTTATAATAATGTTTTGAGTCCGTAAAAGATTCTCCATACTTTCTTCAAACTTATTGACGTCATACTCATAGTGACGTTCATACTAGAATGCTGGTACTTTTTGATACCAAAGGCTGACTCTAAGTTATCTTGTCTACCAAATTATTAGAACGGGGGTTCAGTAACGAAAATACAGAGGGTATAGTACATGGGGAACTGTATTTTGTGAAAAATTCATATACAATCTTGCAACCAAGGTTTTTCTAAATCAATTGTATGAGATTCCAAAAATCATGGTAGAATTTTTTAAAAGTGTTCTTTGAGTATTCTAGGGGGCAGTTTATACGGGTCCAAAAGATCCAAGGGCAAAATGTGTTTCAAAAAAAGCATACCATCATGTTCAGTACCTTTCAAACCGTAAAAAAACGGGCATTTGACTGGCAGCTGGGACTCACTACAGGCAAACGTTAAAATAACTGGAGCCGGAAAAATATGAAACCATTTCAGGGAACGTAAAATAACGGCGTTAAATCTCAGCTTCAAAGTTATGTTGGTTTTTGACTTGTTTAAAACAATATTAAGAATTAAAACGTAAATACAATCCTCTGACCAAATTTTTCACGTTGTAGCTAGGAATCAACCAAACGTGTATTTACGTACCACGTGGTTGTAAAAAGTATATTTCAGGCAAACAATTTTTGAGAAAAGGCAATAAAACAAGCGGAAAACGTGAAGAAAATATAATTTAAACCAATCATACACTTGGGTTTATATGGTTAATGTACACATTCTAATGTAATGTCACCAATTACTTAAATATCATATGAAATTAAACTAATACAAATGTACCTTCAATTACATAGATTCGAAACAGGGCCTTAAAAGAGACCACTGGCCCACATTTGAAAAAAGTGCGCCCTCAAGATGTTTAAAAATCGATCTGTTGCATGGTTGTAGGCTTGTATATACAAAAGGCCTCACCCGAATGATTAAGACCAAATTGGGTAAACAGACCGATTTATAATTTAACGTCGCCGGCGGGAAGTTAAATTCGCAGGCGCGAAATGGCGTTTAAAACACAAAAACAGCACGCAGTATGCATGTTTCCCACGCTATGCACACTGTTTGATCGGTCTATAAACCTTGTGGTTTAATATCAGTGAGTACGAGTCAAAATATTCATGTAATTACACATTTGTTCGATTAAAGTTATGAAAAAACTAAAAGTGGCCCAACCAATTACCTGGAGTCTTTATCCTTATATATTCCCCTCCCATCCCTTTTGTCCCTAACTTTGTTCCCTACTCTTATCACCCCCTAACCCCGCGCTCACCGATCCCTAACTACACTCTAACTAACTCATGTCCACGTTTTGGGTATGTTATTTTATGTGCTAAAATATATCTCTGTTCTCCAATGGCCTAGAATAGAGTTGAGGACAATGAAAAGGTCAGAGGGGGGAAAAGCCAGGGCCGCGGAGGAGAGGACAAGGGCAGGAAGAGAGAGAGGATAGAGAGAGAGGAGAGGTAGAGAGAGGAGAGAAGAGATGAGAGAGAGAGAGAGAGAGGAGGAGAGAGAGATATATATTATATAGATAAGATATTATATATAATATATGGTGCTGTGTTGGGTGTGTGTGTGTGTGTGTATGTGTGTTGTGTGGGGGTATGGGCGCGTGTGTTTTTTTCGTGTGTGTGTGTGTGTGTATACTACTTTGGTCAAATTAAACTAAATTATAATACAAAAAAGGAGGAAAAGAATTTTAAACACTATTTAACGATTTTTAAAAAATGATAGCGAAAAAATAAGATTTGCATTTTTTAATGACGTTTATACTTACGACGTTATTGAACACATTTTATATTAAACAAATTTTCATACTGTTCGTATTCTTACTTAAAAAACAAGTAAGTTACAAAAGAACGTAATTGTTACGGAAATATAATAACGGTTCAGGTTATAAATACTACCTTTTTTCAAAATGTGCAGTATCATTTTTAGTCACTGTTTAGTACATTTTTCTGCTTCCAAATGTAATTTTATCCCGGGGATTTAAGCTATTTTCTCGGTAATTAAAGCGTGAAGATTATTGAATCATTGGGGTTTACCGTAATTTAAAAGGTAAAGTATGGTAAAATAGGAACATTTTTAACCCGTGTACCTGAGGGTTATAGTATAAGGAGGTACAGAACAAAAAGGTTCAAGATCACATGGGGGGAAACATTTCAGATTCATCCAGTTTGTTTTAAAATATGGTGCCAAACTGTTCGTCTTACGTACAGAATCCAAAAATATACAGGTCGCGTTGTCCATGGACGTTTTGATGATAATGAAGTGGGCAAATATGGCGGGTCAACAGGTCTATGGGGAGACCACTAGTCATATCTGTAAAAGTTCCTTGAAGTAAAACACAGCATCATATAATTTTCTAATAGTATGCCCCAATGAATCGATTAAAACCATGCTGTTTCAACAAAATCGAACCCTTTTATAAATAATGACTGAACTTTACTTGAGCTATTGGTACAAAACAATAGGTCGTATTATGGCAAACTATACCTTTTTAGGAACCTTATGAGCAAACGAACAGATGGTCTAAATGAAACAATTTAACAATTTTATTGTTTACCCCTTACAGAATCCATTTTAAAAACGACAACCATGATTTTCAGAATCTACATTAACATTCCTTGAAAAAAGAAAAAAATGTGTATATTAAAAAAACTAAACCAAACATTAATTACATTTTCCCCATGTACTAGGGTGGCAACCACCCCTTCCGGGAGTTGTTTACAACAATGGCCCGTAGAAACACAGGAAAACAACAAAATTGAAGGAACTACGCATCGAACATTTTGGGCACAACCACGGAAAAGATTAAGAAATCCCATGACCAAATTTACTAGCATTATCGCTGAAAAAGTGAAGCCATTTTAGAGATATACATTGTATCTAGGAGTAAAAGCAGGCAAACAATTCGGGATCCCTGCAACCTGCTACAAGCAAATTAATGGAAAAAGGAATAAAGGTAATCCAAACTACTGAAGAAGCGGAAGCAACCAAACAACAAATGGACTGGACTCGACCCCCTTTCATAAAAAAACACAAAAAAGTAATTCGAAGTACGGCAGAGAGAAGAAAAATACATAAATTGATTAAAAATAGAACCTGATCAATAGTCTTAAATGTACTTAATTTAGGTAAATTTACTTAAATTTGATACCATTTACTTAAATAGGGGAAAATTTTTACTAATTATTATTGGCTTACTAGTTTAAAATAGTTTTTTATCTCTTTTTTGGCATATTTTTTTTCTCTAGATGGTGTACCTACTGTTACGTTCTCTGGTCGAGGGAGCCATAAACTACTTACTTTCTGTGTTAAAATCAATAAGCTTCTGGACCTGATAGCCTTAGCTTTTAAAGAAATGTAAAGGGATTGTTCATCAGAGGGCACCAATTCTTACTATATCTTCCCAGCAACCTCTGATACAGGGAAAATTCCAGATACTTCTTTCAGCAGCCATCACCAGTCTGGAACATAAACACGGACATCATGTCTTACACACAAAAGAGCTCCTGTATAACAGTATCATTGACTTCAATCTGCTCAAAGCTTCTGGAACACATTATATATATTGTTATTCCCATATTGCAAAGCACCTGAGCGAAATATACCATCTTAATCGCCTATGCATTGGTTCAGACAACGTCCTGTGTCAGGCTCCCATTAACTCTTTCATCGAAGACCGGGCCCGGGTCCGAGCAGGAAGCTAAGGAAACTGACACGGTCGTCAGTCCCGACTCATAACAACTAAGCATTCGACAGCGTCCCACATGAAAGACCGAATATCGTCCTTTCATTATCTATGAAGTCCGATGTGGGCAGGAGATCCGTCGAGATATGTTTTCTCGGGACTCATATTCCACACACAATGGTAAGAAACACGGCACTCCGATATTCACGCAACATTATTTACACACACGCTTAATTCCGTTGTCGTCTATGGACCGCGCTATGGCCCCAGGGCGACTATATCTCCTTTTACACCGGGATAAATTGACGCATCCTCTGCTATATCTGAGACTATTATACCTAGGACGTCAGTGTTTACGGCACGAATCTGAGTGGCCGCATGTCAATCCTGGCGTTCCGCAAGGAAGTGTCGTCGGACCCCCCGGCCCTTTATCTTTATATTAACAACATGTGCCAAACGACATCATTCAATATCAAGTTACTTATAGACACTTCATTCTTTAATGGATACAAATTAAAGCAGAGAACCCATCTCTCGTGTTAAACCATAACATCACACTCTTTTGAAGAAGTCCGTGAGTTTTGAGGGCAATTAAAACCCACCACAAACACCATCCTGCTAATGGAAAACCATTATTTGAAAATAAAATGCCGATGCAGCATGCCGGGCCCTTATTCGAGACTGACATGGATGTCAGATTTGACATCATAATTAATCGCAAGTTTCATGCGCATCTGACCATTAGGGAGGCGGTATTCGAGCACCCCCTCGAATTGACCAAGGCCGCTGAAAGTTAAATTTGAAGAAAATTAACTTGGTATTATGCATAAGTCGCCTCTTCCCACTCTTTAAATTTGGAAGCGACACCAGAAAAAATTGGGTCTATACCCTGCCCAGGGGGCGTTCACATTGAAAGGTGGTAGGATGGCCATTGTGTACCCATATAAGACCCTCATTTTCATGTCGACTTTTAGTGCAACAGACTATCAATTAAGAAACCGGATCTTTTATGAAAGAACGTTCTTGCCCAATTTTACTTCAAATACGGTACCTAATTCGGTCTTTTTATTTTAAAGTTCCATCGAGCAAGCAGTTTTGGACAAAAATTGGTTTGAGATTTTTTAGAATTTGGTTCATTAATCATTATTTTTGCACAAGAAAAAGTGCATGATGAAACCTTCCTCACCTTTTTTGTGAATGTGACAAAGTTTCCCAACCTTTGGGATATTTATTTTAAAATTAATTGATGTTTGGGGATATTTTAATTTTGAAAAAATGTTGGCATCACAGATCATCAGAACATGATAGCTGATTTTCTGTCCTTTTCTTTTTGTTTTGCTTAAAGTTTTATATTCATAGGTGTAAATTCAAAGAAACCAAATCCAGTTTTGTTGACTTTTTGAAATTGTTAAAGGAAAAAATAATACTGAGTATAAATGTTGAAGGGCTCTAAAGGAAGAAAACTTAACAAACTTTAAAAATGACCATTGATCTGAAGCCTCTTGATTTTCTTTCACTTCTTTTTAAACAAAGTACCATGGCGCCTTGTTTTTTAAGATTGGTTCTGTGTGATGGGGACGGTTGTGTGGGATTCAATGTATTGAGAGTGGTGTGGATGGATGTGAGAGTTGGTCCGTCTTTGTCGCGTGTCATCCAATGTACGATAGTTTTTAAGTGGGTGGGTTTGGTGGTGAATTATTTGTTCTGTTTCTTTCCCTCCACCAAATCTGGTACATGGAATAAAAGGAAAAAAATCGATAGAAAATTTAGCAAAAAAAAGGGGAAAAAACTATATCATTTGATTTGACATAAAAGTCAAGCTTGGTCCAACCTGTTTCAAAGACCAAATTTATATCTACAAACATGGCAAATCAGATCCCCAGCTCAGCTCCGATGTTGAAAATCTGGGTGACGCATACGTATCAAAACAAAGCTTGAGCCCCCCCCTCCCCACCACAGTTCTTGCGGCTTTTGAACTCGGGTGGTTGCCCGACCAGATTAGAAAGTGTCGTCTTTGATTAGAAGACGGCTTGATTAATGAGTGGATTTGATTGATCGATCGGTTGATTGATGGAATGATCGATCGATCGATTTGATTGCTTGTTTGTTGCTGCTGCTTGATGAGGATGGATGGATGGATTTTACTCAGTTATTATCAAACAATATATATAAAAAACAGGCAAACATTAATAATAAAAGAAAGAGAATGTGATATAGGTTAAAAACAATACGACAGAAAAATATGAAAAACCAGATAAATAGAGAAAAAAGTGTTGAAAGGATAGCTCATGAAAGCCCGCAAAATGCATGGTTTTATTGCCAAGAACCAATGATGCATACAGCAATCAAGGAGAAACACAATAGACCCGAGGGTGGTAGGACACTCAGACACACGGACCACTGTTGTAATGTAGCTGTCTCTGCTACTAGCAGGGACTGTTAGTGTAAGAGTGTGCGCTTCCGGAAAAATGTGAATTTTGCACACAAGTACTTTAGGCATGATAATCCATAAAATTGAGGGAAGCACTTGCCAACACCCCTTAATGCCCCCAGCTTGGGTTTCAAGGTTATACAGCGCGGGTAAAAATTAAAATGTTTTGAATGTGTTAAAAAAGAACCAGCACTGGGTTTGTCTGGTCACAAGGATCCAAAAAGGTATGTTTACACTATCTATTTGACTTTTCGTTCCGGAGTATGGGGTAAAAACTGTAAAAATGGCGAAAAAAGTCAATTTTGGTGGGTGGACATGGGTCAAAAGTTATAAAAGTTGCTGGAGTCAGTTATATGGAACTGCAAAAGTTTCCCTATCTTAAAGGATTGAAATATAGGACTAGTTTTGTCTATTGTGATGCTTAGTTTTCACGTATCCAACAAATAGGCACAGGTCAAGAGATCCAAATAGGGCCAATGATGTTGACTTATCGCCATTTGGGTAATAAACCAGGACAAGTAAGAAGTCAAAACTATTCCTATATTTAATTGTACTAGCTAAACCAACAATTTGAAACCAATTTACAAAAATTGGAGCCACTTTTAATTTTGACCGTACAAACCAAAATTGCCCTTCTTTTTTTACCATTTTTAATTTTGACCCTATTCCTAAACTATAAGTCCCAGATAGTATAAACTATACTTTTTGGAATCTTGTAACCAGACAGACATCCTGGTGTGCTTTCAACACCATCGGAAACATTTTAAAAACTTTTTACCCTGTGTAACTTGAAATCCAAGCTGGGGGCCATTGAAAGGGCGTGGGAAAGGCTTCCACAATTTTTTTGATGATCAATGTATAAGTACTGTGTACCAAATTTACGTTTTATCCGGATTTGCACATCACCTAGATTCTGTTCACTACAGTCCCCCACTATACTGCCCATTTATTGAAAGGCAGGATTTGTTTAGTCAAGTTTAAGCAATTATGTGCAATATACTCTCGGTTGATTATCTATTGTTTTCAGCGTGCATATTTTTCACGAATGCACTGGGCTTGTCAGATAATGCACGATTCATCAGATAATGACACGCGGGTCACCAAAAGTCACAACTTCTAGTACTACATCATTTGCTACGACTTACTCAATAGCAAGTAAAATCCTGCATGTATATATACCCTCTATGAATAGGAATTACAATCTATGGTGTCAGGCTAACTTAAATTATTGTGTGAAAAAAATATGGTTGTCTCGTTTAAAGTAGTCTTAGTGAATTCACATGCGCAGACCATTCCAAATAATGTGATTTTGTATGTTTCTTTCCGAAACGCGTAAATCTTAATTAACGAGAAACAAGCTTTTTTGTACTATCAAAGGACGATACGTTTGACATTAACTATGATTTAAATATAAATCATTATGTTATAATTTGTACAAATTAGAAAGCCTTTCAGAAAGTTTAGCTGCTATACTGACTTCCTACCTCTGTGCCGTGGACGTCAGCGCGAGATTTGATGGGCCCACCAGTAAACCGCACGCGCTGGCTTAAAGCGACGGCGCACAAAGATGGCATACAATGACGCGTGCGTACAAGCTGCGTCAAGTTATGACATCACTGCCCGGGGTAGCGAAATGGGACTATATCATGTTGTATATAATGTGGCCCATGAGAATAAGTTGTACTTCAAGAAAACCAAAAATTCACAAAAAATCGTTTTCTTTCATGGCAGAGAAGGAAGAAACCAGTCATGTTGGTAATACACGTCTGGCGTTGGTCTTTACCCATCTAACACAGTGGGCTTGGTTGGTTGGTTGGTTGAAGGTTTTGACTTGAGCATCACCACCTATACTCAAACTGAGTTTTGTGCCACAACAGTAAAGGGAAAAAAAGAAAACAAATCAAACAATAAAAAGGACAAACATAACAAAGGAGAAAAAACAAACAAAACTGGAGGACAGATATAAAACAGAAACCCGGGGACTTAAGGGCCCAGGATGCCAGCACGTAATTAAATTTTTAATTATCACAGGCTCTATAAATTGACAAACAAGCCTAAAGTGGAGGGGATTTTCCTCCTAAAATCTCACTAATAAGGGACTAGCACCAATTTAAAATCAAATTATCAAAAAAACAGGGTCTTTGTGCTCACATATTTACTACAATATAGAAAAACGTGATTTATTGTCTCTGGAAACCAAACAGACATCACAAAAACATTTTGGTGCCTGCCCAAAGAAAAAAGATAATGATTAAGGGCACACCTAATCTAATCTCGGCCTGTGATTATAACTTCATCTCTACGCACCAAAATTAGTACTATATGAGATTAGC
>JAMKCH010005737.1:0-84266 GCA_023653785.1 Ophioderma brevispina
AGTATTTACAATTTTAAGAGCTACCTTGCACAGTTTGACAAGAAAAAATCAGGATATTTGGGGAACAATCATTTTGACTCACACTGTAGTAGCATAGTCGCTTTCTCTACCTCCGTGCAGTGATGTCATAACCTTGACGAAGCTTTTACGTACGTGTCAAGATATGCCGTCTTTGTACGCGCGTGTAAAAACGCCGTCGCTTTAAGCCAGCGCGCGCGGTTTACTGTTGCGACCATCAAATATCGCGCTGACGTCACTGCACGGAGGTAGGGAAATGGAGTATTATAGTAGTAGTAGTCGAGTCAGTGACGTCAACGCGTTCAGACAGTTGGTTTGCGTATATTCATTTATATGCGCGCGTGTGCGTATGTCAATCAACGCTGGCGATTTCATGCTGCGCCTAATGCATTTATACACACTGACGTCATACGCGTCACTGACTCGAGGAAGATGAAAGCACTATAATAGTCAGTAGTATAATAGTAGTAGGCCTAGTAACTGCAGACTTGTATTTTGGTTAATATAAGCTCTATTGAACAGCATTCCGCACACATTTTTAACAATATCAAAACTCAAGATAGGGCATGTCTGGTGAGCATAGGTTACAGCATGGGGTTGCTGCTCTTGTGTCGCTTCCAAGATGCTCTAAAACTACCTCTCGGATACATTTCACCTCTCCCGTCATCACTTTAGCAACTTGATTAGAAATGCATTCCTTTTGGCGGTGGTATGTTGTTCTGGTTGCAAGTAATATGCATTCGGCTTGGTTGCCGTCACGACCAGCCCTACCAGCCTGCTGCCAAAAGGAGGCGATGTCTTTTGGTGTACCCATTTGAATGATAGTGGACACGTCGTTGATATGGACCCCTATCATTAATTAAAAGAGAACCAAAACAGAATTCTTGTATTAGTTTTAGTTAATGATATTCACGTGTTTTCAAAATTGTTAATTGGTTAACGGTAAGCGGAATTCATGTTTTAATGATTATAGCCCCACTTCCTAAAGATAAATATAACAATTTAGATACGTCCACTGCAGGCCTGATGTTTACACTAATGTATCTGTTTTCTTTCCTTTTCCAGATTGCACTTGAGTTGGTGAGGAAGCAGACCCTGAATTCGAAAAGAACATTAACGTTCTGGATCAGCGTGAAGCTAGATAAAATTTGATATGTTTCGGCCTATTCCTATTTATTTATATTCTTTGAAGTTTAATCTCATATTAGGTGAACTGTTTGTGCACTAATTCAAAAAAAAAATTGGATTGTTTGTAGGACACTTGTTTCAGAGTTATTAACATGGTTATCGATCCAAAAATTGTTTATCGACAAACACATTTTAGCAGTCGATAAACAATTGTCTGGAAGTGCTAAACAGGTAGAAACTAAGTTTATCTCCAAATTTAAAGGAATAAAAATTAACAAACACATTTTAGCGGTCATAAACATTTCATTTTTTCCGTAGAACAGTTTTTTGCGAAAATATTGTTCATAATTTTCAAATACGATTTCTCACTTTAAAAGCATTTTTTTTCGAACTATAAATACAATTTTTACGCTGACTTTGAATTCGTGTACATTTCTAAGCTTGGCATAATGCTATGATTACAAACCTAGTGAAAACGCAGAAGTAGCTATGATGACTCTGATGGTTGAATTTGGTGATGAAAACGAAGACAACACACGTTTTCTTTCTTTTGGAGTAAGTCTCCCGTGGAATAGAGCTATTAACGCGTTGGGCCTGTCAGAAGGAATGCCACTTGCATATCCATCTTCCCACAACTCGAGCATCAAGTTTTCATAGCATTTTACTGCTGCAGCAATAGTTCTGAAATGAAGATTATTTGAATCATCTTTGGAATTGTGTGACAATGAATGTATGAGTAGTGATAAATAAACTGTTGAAGTTAATTACATTTCAGTTTCATTTCCTTTTTATGTGTGGCGAAGTATGTGTAGCATTTTAATTGTAAATATGTTAATTCAAAGAAATATACTAACCCTACAAATATGATACTTTTGGGACAGTCCTTTCTGAGTATTCGTATTCTGGCCAGAAGCCCACCTGCATACTGTACAAGAGTCATTGCCGGATCAGTTCTCACAATTATGGAAATGTTCGGTCTAAAAGGTGAAAAATTGTTATTATTAAACATGGTTGACATGTGTGAGACTATGATAAGCACAGAAAGAGGAAATAACTTTCATTGTATTTAGTCCATCCAGATAGCGAGTTCTGTATAAATATATCTATTTTTCTAATATTATGCATAAAAAAACCTTTAAAATATTCTTTGAACGGTATTAAATTGCACTCTTATGCGCGGTTCCTACTCTAAAAAGGAGAACACAATGTGAAGGACCGAATTCTCGTGTATTATATTTTGCTCAGAGCGTTTCCGATTTTGAGAGTGAAATAATGTCTATTTGAAAGACAAAATGGTAATCATGAATCTTTTCAAATCGATCAATGGCGATATTGTGTTTTAACCATTTAAAAAAAAGTAAAAGTAATGAAATATGCCTACTTTAGGTTAACATTTCAATAGAGGGGACTTTGAAACAATCCCACGATGCATTGAAATATCACTATACTGTAATAAAAACATCAGTACTTAGGGATACAAAGTGTTAACAAAGTTTAAGTACCCCAAAACATTCCATAATCCTAATGAAATTTCCTTAAATAGTCTGCGCTTTGTAGGCTAAAATGAGTCTAAAATTTAGGAGTTCTACATGTTAATAGGTTTTAGTGGGATCTTATTGAGGTTAAATTGTCCCAAACAGGTGCATTGCGGGATTGACTCAACACACCTTCTGACATTTTAATAATTACCTGTCTAAACAGCTTCTGACAATTGTTATGTTTGATGCGTCTAAGTGCAACTTCCAAAATAACTCTTCTTGAACCTCTGTTGTCATGGTGGCCGTCAATAACAAAAAGGGAGTCGCGTGAAACGTGCTCCTTAATTCGGAGCACAAGTCGTAGGACTCTCTGAAGTCCTTTCCCCTGTATAATTAATATTTTAAATATTATGTTTAATTTGTATTTTGTTTAAAACTTTAATAACTTTTTTCAAATAAACCATTTGCATAGGCTCTAGTTGGCATTGTGCTTTAGGGGCATAAAATTTCCATTTTGCGCTAGTTTAACATGTTGTCCGTCATAGAATCAAGCTGCATTTCGTGATCATAGCACCATAATTTTAAAGTGGTTGTATTTTTAGAGGCAATTGAATTTCAAAAATTGAAAGCATTTTGATGTTGTATTTCCATGTAATGATAAAATCTTCGTATCGTAGTACCCGATAAACACCGGTACCTTACCGACCCTGTTAACAAATTCAGAATTTCATCAAGAATGGATTGAATTTGAACGTTAAATTAGACACATATGCTTTACATAGTCCAATGCTTTAAATAGGCAAAATACAAGATTACGTTATTCATTGGAACGAGGATCAGTATAGGCCTATGCATCACGAAATGCCCGTTCACACACTGTTAAAAATGTTCATTAAAAAAGTGGCCTGGCAGCCGGGACTCACAATAGTTAAACCGAAGTTATTTACAACCGTTAAAACGACATTTGTTACAGTTATTTGCATGTTCGAGTCAAGACTAACAGTTCAAAACGTTTTTAAAAACCTTTTTAACAGTGCATTATTTTGTCATTATCGGAATTGAATGCAAATAATGTTTACTAACCAAGTTGTGACGACGTGAGCTTCGTCGAAGCAAACAACGACAATGTCATTTTTCATTTGTAGGAGACTATTATGCCAAGACTCACCAGCAATAGCCTCAGGTGTAGCAATTATTACCCTGTATATGTTGTTCTCCATTCCTAGAAACATCAAAGTATACATTATGCAATTAGTTTCCCCATGAAAAGGATTAAGATTGGTTGTGGGAACATTTAGAAACTGCGTGCATGTCTAAAACACTAAATAAATCCCTTAAAAAGAGACGGGCACATTTGCAAAATAGGGCGTCTTCGATTTCCTTTTGATTTCCGTATTTTTTTTTAATGTTTTTTATTTTCATTGTTTTCTAAAACAAATTTTCCGTAAATTTACGGAAAATATGTTTTCTTAATTTACTGAAATTTTTAACAGTTTACGAGTGTATGATATTCATGTAATAGACACGTTTGTTAAAGTTATACGGCAAACCCCCCGAATAGGCTACAAATTAATGGATGTCAGGCTTAAGCCTCGTATAGGTTTTGTGTTATGATATTATGTGTGGAAGATATAACTGTATTCTTCCAAGGTCTTCGACTTTCATTTGAGAGCAAATTGAAGGAATTGCATATTTCGTTGACAATGTGCCAGTGTCATTATATAATGATTAGGTATTATAAACTCGTTTAAGTTTAAAGACATACCTTTCTTCACAAGTTCAACATTGGTGTCTTCATTTAGTACGGCAGCTGTCACACCCCAATTTTCAAGAGCATGCAGTTGGTTTTCTTGCAGTGCCTTTAAAGGACTTACAACCAGAGATACGCCTTCGTGAAAAAGCGCTGGTAACACAAAACACAAACTTTTCCCATATCCAGTGGGAAGAATTCCCAACGTGTCAGTCTTCTGCAACACTGAATTTACAATTTCAAGTTGTTTGTCCTTCAATGTCGTTGGAATACTTGGATATTTTGCTGTAACAATTTTGTGCACATACGTCTGTGCCATATTTTCCAATATATGTCCTTCTAAATGATTCCAGGTAAGGACGAAGTGTGAAGTTATCGTTAAGAACAGCTCGTCAATCTAATTTTTTTCATGAGCAGCTGTTTCAATTGTTCCATTCCCAGAGTGCAACTTACATGACATTACATTTGATCTCCGTAACTGGAATGCTGAGGTGATAATCCCAGTATTAAAGTTACACAACAAACCATTATGAAGACACGCCCAAAGAACAATTCCATAAATATTTCCTATTGAATGTCGGCTTCTACAATAGAAGAAGGTAGCAAAGTTCAAATCAATTGGTGTGGCTTCATACTAGCGTTTCAATAGTGAAGAAATCAAATATTTTTTATGGATAGATTTTGATTATTTATCAAGTATTTTTTTTATTTTTTTTATTTTTTTTATTTTTTTTATTTTTTTTATTTTTTTTAAATCAATTTTAAGAAAGAATGGCAATGAAAACATATTCAAATGGGTTACAATTGCTTAGATTTTTAATCTAGAAACAACCGTATATTTTTCTGTATTCGTGATTAATTACCCAATGCAAATTTTTGTTCCGCGGGAAAAATCTGTATTTAAATATTTCAATCAATAACATGGTTTGCAGTCAACATCTATCTTTCGTTTGATAGGTTGAAAATTCGGAGACGTCTACAATTAATATTGGAATTGATATTAATTCAATCTGCAAATCATCATGCCTCAGGTAGGTAATTTTAAAATATTAATTTAAGGTTGGATGTCCTTTTTTATCACACGAGCATTAAATAAGACGAGCAATAATAAAACAATATTGCAATCCTCAGCTCAACGATAATGTGTTAATTATGATGACTAACCAATATTGCGGCCATGTTATTTAAGCTGTGCTCACAAATTAATTGGTAGATCACAATAAAAATAAAAATATCGGCTTTTATGAATTCAATTTTGAACAAAAATTTAGATTAAGTTGGGTGGACGTGACCTAGACGGTCGCAACACACGCACCTTTTCGGTCATTGTTTTAAATCTGGACTTGGGTTTTGTATAGAGATTTCAATTAGATGAAACAATGAACTGAAAGAGCTAATACGAATTATTGACCTTATCAAACCAACATGTTTATTATGTGGTGTATTCAAATTTGCGTTAATTTTGTTCATGGTTTTTATTCATCCCTGTAGGCCTTTGCAAACGAACATCCTTCTGACTACTTCCTTTTTGTTAACCATCAAAACGATGTATTGACGCAACGATTTGCTATCTATAATGGTGGTACACGTCACACGCGGAGGTCATCCTAAGGCGTATTGGGATATGTATACGGAACTTAAAGATATTAATTAATGACCTGCGTTGGCGGCATTAAGGTCCGTCCAGACTTTACCGCATTGAATTACAGTGCAGAATACCACATTGTGGTCCGCAATAAAGTAAATTAATTAACTGCATTTGAGGTGAGTTGCGGCATAAAAGTACTTCCCTATCGTCTTGGGCCCGGGCGGCGCCTTCGGCCAACAGCCCAATACCCCAAAGCAGATGAGGTAAACTATTCCATTGAAAAAAAAACATAGTCATACTACCGCCAACGGACTTTACCGCCGTCAACACAAATAGGGTTAAAATAAAAATATATTCCGGGGTTTGTGGAAGGATGTGTCATTTAATTACATTTGATTTTAGATTCCCTAAAGTGAAACGATAGGTTTCAATCAAATCTATTTTCTGAGATATGGAAGTAATTTCATAAGATAGACACTCAATAGATTTAGTACGTTTTATTGGCTGATGAAATAACTAATTGAAAACCCAAAAGGTGATGGATTGCTTTTATTTCAATATAAACATGGGATGAATGTCTATTTGCTCCGAAGGAATTAAGAAAATAACCATGTTTGTACCACAAATCCGTTGAGATATGGTATTTGGATAGAAAAGCTTAGCCAGTGGCAAATCAAAATTTTTACATTTTTTGTGGGGACACCTGTCATTTGAATCTCTCCGTTGCACTTTAGGTAGGATTAAAATTCCTAATTACAATTTTAAATTGTGTATAATAGGCCTTGTGAAATGAAATTTTCTGGTTTACATTGTATTTCAACTACTGTTATTTTAAGCCTTTACGGTATTTAACTATAAAGTGCACTTGAATTTTGAGACAGTGTGCAGACAATTTAAATATGGCAACTTACACGAAAGAAAAGGTGACACCGCGTTCTTCATTTTTTTAATAGGTGAAAAATTAAAATAGGCTTTGCTAAGGAAGCCTGCGGAGCGAGTAAGGCCAGAAAATATTACAGCTTTCAAGGTAAGTACAGTTAATGAGTTTGGATCACATTACTGTTGATTTTTTTTAATCAATCCAACAGGAATTGAATGAATATACCCGTTTTTTGAAAGAAAACTGATTTATTAGTTTCAATCTTTGAAAAACTCCCCTAGACACGCTTCCTTATACAATCTTAAACTACCAACCTTGGGATAGGTGCCGAGTAAACATGTGACCCTAGAGTTTTACGATGTTTCTAATCAATTTGAATTGAAAATATGTAAATTGGACCATATCTTATCAAACATCAATGACTATGCATGCACTCTGGTAAAACATTGAAGCTCTGAATCGCTGGGCATCGAGAATTGTCACAAAGAGTTCATTAATTAAAAAAAATCGGATTCAAGTTGGTAGCCAAATAATCCAACATGAGAAATCCAATCAGGTCGTACATTAATATATCTTAATTCTTTGAGAACTAACGGCGACTCCAAGTCGCCGTTCAAAATATATTGCTTCAAAAATGTCAGTCTTATTTTCCTTGGCAAATTCAGATTAGCATGAAAAATGTATAAATTAAGGCGAAACAAGCCTAAAGGCCTTGTTAGTGTTTTAGATGTTCAAATCACCTGCAAACATTGGAAGGCCGCCTCTAAAGACATGAATTATGAGTTACAAACGTATACAAAAAGACCATGTACCAAAGGGTTAACGTAATTTTGCCTATATATCTCATACAGCTGCTCTTGGAAAACAGTACCAAGGCTAAGCTGCCTTCCAAACACTGGTGCGAAGAAATGGCAAAAAAGGAAAGTCACAGCATTGCTAGAAGAAGGAACAGCCCTCTGGACTTGAAGAAGCACCAATCCACAAGAGAGCGAATCGATGCCTTTGACTGGCCAAACTACAATTCAGATTGTGGAAAAGACTTCCAAAGCTCTCTAGTGTGTTGACGGGACCACTAACCAAACAAACGCCTGGGATGACGTTAGAAGTAAGGTTTTGTATTGTATTAAATCAAGTATCATGTCTTTAGAAATACATTGTATTAACAGAAGGCAAACATTAACTTTCACTTATTACGCGTGAAGGAGAGGTTGGGAGCAAGGTCAAACACTGGGGCCCATGGTGACGTGCATGCTACTCAAGTCCAGATTTGAACAAAGATTTGTTATGGTGCCAACAATGCTTGTAGTTCTTTCCGTGTGGTGCTTCGAATGATGCTAGCTTTAAAAATTTGATTTAGTTCATATGTTGTTGTAACCAAATTCTCTAAGTACAGTGGGCAGTGTATTTTTATAGAAATGCAATGAAATGAAAAACACTTCTTTCTAAGGTATACAGTAATCACTACGTAACCAAGTAGGAATTGTGCATCCGTGAGGCATGTGCTAAGTCATGCCCAAATTACAGTAAGGACCATGACTGGTAATCCCAACGCCATTGCTGTAATTGAGGTAATTTACGGATAGAATTGGTTATTGTTGCATGTCTTTGACACTCTAAATTTCATGGATTTAGAAGTTAATCCTGGATTGTGTTGTGACAAATCAATGTTAGTATATATTTAACATTAATATCTATTGCATCAACATTAATCATGTTAGTTTTGAATTCAAATCGTTGAATCCAAGCCAAAACGTGATTTAGTAATTTTAAAATCTATTTGGGTTGTCAATACTACAATACTAAAATTATTTTTTTTTAATCCATGAATGATTTTTAATGAGATGATTTGAATGAAAAACTTGGACGATTGCAAAATATGAAAGACACGTTAAATGTCATTTGAAACGAAAAAACATATGTGTAAATTTAAACGTAGAATCGCCTCAGTACCTCCATGATTGTAGTGAAGCACAAATGGATGTAGAAGTTGGACACAGATGTCGATCGGAAACTATGTCACTGGAAAGAGAAATCCGATGAGGAGATGGCAATATCGGAGGAGGAAAGAAGAGTGAAGATAATGTCGACATCTCGGGACAACGACCATGAAGGCGATGGTGTTAAATGATAGATATATATTATATTATATCTATATATAATATAATATTATATAGATTATATATATAGATATATATAATATATATATATATACTACTTTATTATTTATTCATTCAAAAAATGTAAACATTGAGACGTGAAGTTGCCCCTAACAAAGCATTTGAGGACGATAATGTGAATGTCAAGTAAAATACATGAAATATCTTTGAGGTTCAGCCGTTCTACAAGTGGAGTGTCAACACGATCATCAACAGGAAATATACAATTGACCCAAAATTGCCGATATAAACAATTCTTTTCATTCCAGACATGAGAACGTTTTCTCTTACATGGGACAACGTGGGGAAATTCTATCGGATCCAAATACCAAGGGAAAGTGCAACTGGTGCCAAAAAATATAGTAACTGGGCCAATGCCAGGCAGTGTTCAACAGAATTCCATCACCAGTACCTATAGGCGATGACTCCAAACCAAACCATTCCCGCCGTTGACATACCTGTTCTCCAAACATTACCCCCCCCCCAAACCACAATTCATGGGCTATTTTACAAAAGCGCATGGGACACTCATCTCTCCGAAAAATTGGTGCAAAATGTGCCATGTTTGGAGATGTTGTCCCACCATGTGGAAACCCATGTTCCAAACCAGTACAGGACCTTCGTCACAAAAAAGTGAAATAGTAAGTAACATTGTTCGATTCGTAATAAGAAATGCTGTATAACCGTCTATAAAAATTGTTTTCTTTTAAGTGGTCAAGAAATAAAATGTACATCTTTTCAGTCAACCTTGGAGTCGTAGAAGAAGACCCCATTGCGCTGGGTGGCATGGGCGTTACAGGTTGGCCTCCAATATGTACCAGTAAAATACACAGTGGAAAACATTGGCCTCTTCTAACAAATGGGCGACAATTGAGCGTATCGAGAATGGCCCAGCCAGATTGGGGTTCGCAACCACCGAAGACCCAAGCGATAGACGGCTAGGCTTGGAACCCTCGCCACAAGAGTGGCACATGAGAAATATAATGTTGCAGGTATTTTGAATAAAATTGTTTTTGTATTATCACTCTCACAGCACTTGTTTGTCTTTTGTGAAGTTCATCATTGTCACGAACACAACCTCAGGGGAGAAGGCAACTAAACTGAGCACGGAATACACTTCTGCTACTAGCTTTGGCGAATACATACGTTGATTAAGCACTATTACACCATGTGTGTATGTTACACACTGAAACACATGCACTATGTTGTAGTAGTGTTTGTTCACGAAAATTCACCTAGAATGTTCACATCAGCACCAGAAGAAAAGCAATGTTTGTTTCAGCAATATTAACGACTAATTTGAAGCATTACAGCACACTCTGTGACCCCAGCATGGCCAGACAAGAGGGCAGCCTCTACCACATTAAGGACACCTTCCGCTTCAGGAGCCTGAACCTCAGCGAGCCAACTCAAAGTGTCCATCAGTGGATGGAGTTTATTACTTTCGCCACTGATGGATTACTTTTGATGTTGTACATGAAGACCCTGAACATCAAGTCGCTGGAAAGAACACCTCGTGGATTTCCTGAAGAAGAGAGTCTGCAAGTGGACTTCCTGATTGATGTGGCCACCAAGATCATGTGCAGTATCCAACCAAGCACAAGAGATTACCAAATGAAGCACATCGCAGAAGGTGCGCGCAAGACATTTTGCATGTGCAAGAAGAACAAAGGTACGAAAAAATAGTACTTGCTTGTCTCATTAACAATCATGAAAAAATGAGTAAAACACATGAAAAGGTTCATTCAAATGTGAGGTGAAACAAACAAATATTATAATTATATGAATTCATATTTTTCAGGTGAGGAGACCATGATTGAGTGTTCTGCTCGTGAAGCTTGTGGTAAGGGTTGGTGGTTCCACCTTGACTGTTTACAAATAGACCCTAATGACCCAGCTGTCGTTGGCCATGAAGAATGGTGGTGCTCACCTGAGTGTAGGCAATACTCAACGTTTTGTTTTTGTCAAACAAAACGAGAAACACCAACCACAATCCTGTGCAGCAACCCAAGGTGCACCGGTTACAAACGCTACCATGAAGATTGTATTTCCACGTATAGCCCCACTTTGCCAAGTTAGTATTTTTATCATAAACAAGCTTAATTTAGAGATCAATAACATTTACAATGAATGATATCGTTAAAACACATGTGAATTTGCATAATCTCATTATAACCATTGGGATAAATCTTTAATATCGGCACGTTACATACATGCTTATCGTGAAGGGGCATGGTGCTATCTTCATAAGATAACCAAACGTTGAATGTGTAATGGTTTTTTCTATATGCGATCTTCTTGGTATACATTGTAATACTCTTATTTTTTGACAAAATGAAACTTTATACTTTTATTACAGAACCAGGAAGCAAGTGGTATTGCACGCCACAATGTTCCAAACACCATGCACACTCAGCAAACAGGGTTGACGCCATTCAAGAGTATTCACAGTACGCCACCTGGTTAGGCCTTGTCATTCTCTGCCATCAAGACGCTGAGCGCGAGAATGACGGGCCATTCCTAATGAATACCTGGAACATTGCCCAGATTGCCTTCCTCAACAACAACAACAACAACTACCTGACACTTGCCCACCGGATGATGGCAGGTAAAAAATTAATATTACTAACCAAATTACAACGAAATGATTTTAAAAACATGATAAATAGCAATAAAGAACCAAAAACCCCAACTCACTCAACATGAAATATATATTAGTAACTGCATGTTGTGCTCTAAAATGATAAGAAATGCCTTACGTTAAATAAGCCCATACCCATTCAAGCACCCAAAAAAAATAAATAGACCCAAATCAAAACAGGCGACAATTTTGTTTAAAAAACGAATTCGTTATGTTATCAGGAGTAAATGGCTGGCTCCCACCCCGACTAAAACACGACATGTTGTGGAATAGGACGGCCAATATCACAGGTGGAAAAGGGAAAAACGTTTCCCTGGATTACGTGATGGAGAAAGAGAATCGCGGATTTCAAGGTGAGTGTGAACGAGTCGTCGTCTTCTGCTACCTTTATTATCAGAAATAAGTACAGAAAAAAAACAAATAAAAATACAAGTCCCCAAAATGACAATACTTAATAAATTTGAAATTCACTAAAATTGAAATCCATGTTCTTGGTACACAGGAGGGATTCGGGCATCTCATGGGAATTACTCCACAGACCAATTGGCTCGAATTTCTCAGATAAATGGTTCGTTCAGCCACGGTATAAGTGCACTTTTCCAAGTTGCACAGCACCACCCCCATGCCGGCCGAAGAGATGTACGTCAAAAGTTGAAATATAAGGAGAACATCAAGCGATTCACCAACACCTACAAAAATGCCAAGCTGTTCACTTGTACCAAGAAACATCGTCGTGGTACAGGGATAGGTGCCGATTTCAAATGCACCTATGCCTTCGTGCCACAACCTAAGGATGAAGAACAAGAAGCAGTGAAACTAGAAGAACTCGGGCAACGATACCGACTGATGGCCAAGAAACTGGATCTTGGTCGAATGGTGTCCAAGTAGGTGTGCAAGTGATCTTGAGGTTCTGTGGTGGTGACGGCGGAGCGGCCTCTTGCAAACAGAAAGAGATGACAAAGAGGGCCGCATACATGATCCCTTTGGAATTGTGTGATAATAAGGTCATAATTCGAAGGCATCATTGTATGCGATACTCATTTCAGTCAACTTGACGGAACACCTACACGGCACTAAGATTCGTCTTCAAAGTATCCTTTTTTTGGTGGATGTTGTACGGGACATTTCTTGATCCACAGCCTCGTCCCACCGACTCAACTAAAGAAAGTTGATATTTTTATATCATTTGAACCGTTAGCCTTATAATCTGGATCATAATTTCTTTGACAGTTTAGAACGTACGCCGCGCCAGCTTCCCTGCCAAAACGGCGCACCATCGTGCTGCACGTAGACGCAGTACACGCAACGATCAACGCCCGCGTTTGTTATGTCCAAGAAATTATGGCCCAGAGTATAGTAATCCATGTGTACCTAAGTAATTTTACGTGCAAATTCGGTCCTAATTTCTGTAAGAAATTATGAATTTTTTATTTTGTGTCCGTAAATGGACATAAATTAGAGTACAGTGGCCTATGGGACCGTGCAAATCAAGGAATTGCTCATAACACAAAACTAAAATTTGGTGCATACGCTTTCCTCCAGGCCTATTTAGTGAAACATGAATATAACAGAAGGTGCGGTGCTGGAATCACGAAATGCACCGTTAAACATTATAAAATGCAATGATACAATATAGAAGTGCAGATTTCCAGTTCACATATATTTAAAAAACAGACATAGAAATACACAAGAGATGTCCTATTTTTAAAATAATGATGAATGCCAATGAAAAGTTTTTGGTCCTTTGCTATACTAACTTGGGAATGATGATTTCAGTGTAAAACTTTAAAGTTAAAAACGACGCTAAAGAGATTGTGCAAACTTTCCCCGAAAAAGTTTGATTCTATAAGCCCCATGTAAGGATACTTACGTCAGGACAGGGGTATGGAACACGGATACCGTGAATATTCTACGTTTGATATGAAATAATTCTTGTTTATTTTCACCTAGGTAAACTAGAACCTTACAAGGTTAATATACTTAGATATATTTTTCCTCATGTCCAAATTGACCCATTTCCGCTGTTTTGAGGAGATTATATTGTCCCAATTGTGCCTTTTTAAGCGTAAGGATTTTTAGTGAATCGCCGGAAAGGAAGATTGACCTCCTTGTGAATAGTTTTGTGTCACCTCTTGCCTTATTTGAGTATCAACATAAACCATTTTCGGGGTACACGGTTGGAAACATACAATTTTGGTCCATTTTTAACCATAACTTCGGTTGTTTTTAAATCAACAGGTAAGATGATGTCAACCTGCCAATGAACAGCATTTTGGTGGTCCGTGGATCCGTTGCCTTTGAATGCAGCTGTAGAGGTGTGTTTAACTTTGGTATGTATTTTTATGTCTGAACATGGAATCTTATGTAATGTACTGTCGTCTGTGGCAGTGGTTATCTCCATGACACAGATTCGATCTGTGTATTGCGGGTCGGCTGCACGAGATAGCACTGACGCCGTGTGAATTTTGTCTGGGTCTTTTGAGGGAGTAATGTGTCGTACCTTTCATAAAAACAAAGATTACTTGAATATATCCATGGACAACAACTGGTAAATTTATCCATTCCTTAAACATAATTTAAAACATCCACAAGTAAGTTTTGCCCTTCTACTCGGTTTGCCTGATGCCTTATTGAATGCACGGAAACAATGATCATCATCGACGGTGTGGTTGCTCCTTGCCCCTTTTTCGGCCACATGATCCTTTGCGGTTTCTTTCTACGATAAACCTTATGACTCGTCTGCCTGCCCGAAATTTTCATATACGCCGTTGTACTAATACTCTCCTGTGCGTAGCGTTGTTAGGATGTAGGTACGGACGACGTGCAACGCTACGTCACGAGCTACTGAAAATAGTGTATTTTTAATTAACTTTCTAAAATTTAGAATTTTCCCTCACCAAATTCCCATAGCGTTACGGACGCATGAGCGTGATACGCGCCTCGGAAAAAGCCAGAGCAAACTCGGCCTAGTATTATTCCGATCTTACTTTACTTACCAGCGCGTGGCATTTTCTTTGACACATACACTGGTGAAAGTTCAAGTTAACCTGTTTAGAAGATGGCCCTCCTTGTTGTTAAAGACAAGATATAATACAGAATAAGCTTGGCCCCTAAATCTATCTCATTGTCCAGCAAATAATGATGTACACAATGCACGAAGTTAGAAATCGTAAAAAAGAGAATATGACAAGACACATCCGAGCTGTTTACCCACCGTCGGGCTGCGAGCAGCCTGTGTTGCCAACGGATAAGGGCACGCCCCGGTAACTTATAGCAGGATTAAGGTAGCGTCCACATCCGGTCCGTGTCAAAGTTCACCATTCACCAGCGATCACAGGTAGTACAGTGGCGGCCAAGAAAGCCCACTTTAGACATCGGCATTAAATCCCCGTCCACACTCACCATAAAGGGGTAACCATAAGTTCGAAATTTCGCGAAGGGGTGTATTTTTTACTGTCATCATGACTGCGAAATTACGAAAGGGATATTCTGAGCATCTGTCTCCGCAAAATTTAAAAGGATATTCACAGAATTTGGTCGTGTAACACTTAATGGAACATTGTTTATTTTTGTGCGTTTCATGTAACATCATTATACAGGTATTGTAATTAAATCACAATTAAAGACCATGATCATCGGAGTACATTAGTAATGTGATACTTGTATTTGTATGTTAAAATTATAAGAGTCATTAAAAAGGGGGTCGAAAATCTTTCTTTGAAAACTTGAAAAGGTGTATTTTTAACCCTGATTTGTCCTCGCTTTTTCCAATGGGGTCCATCAATGAAAAATTATTGAAAAGGTGGGGGGGGGCGGGGGTGGAAAAATGAATACTCTCTGGTTACCACTTTTTATTTAGTTAGGACGGTATAAATCTTGGACCTAATTCTATACTTATTATGTTTTTCTCTGTAGAGCGCCATATAGGCGCTGTGTTCTCTGTGTTCTGAACCTATTTATTTGATCTCGTGTATGCGCCATTTAGCGCTGGTTCCTGTAGAGCGCCATATAAATGCAAATGATTGGCAGAATATGCATGTAAAGTTCTATGGTATATGTCTTCTAGAAAATTCATTTACATTCCTAAGAAGATAGAAACAAAACTTTGATTGGATGAGAGCCCACCCATCAAAGTGGATAACTTCTCAGTTCAATGACACACGTATGGATGATCTGAACCCATGGCCCTTGAGAGTACCATGTATACAATATTATGCCATATCACACAACTATGATACTGTTTGATTTTAAGGTTCCCAGGAAATCAAATCGAATTGATGTGTTTGTGTCAAGTCTACAGGAGGGAACCAGAAAGTATTCACTATTTGGGTTGGTATGACTAATTTGTGGTACCATGCAATTTTTCAGAAGTCATAGAAAATTCCAGGTGACTGTGTGGAATTTATTCAGACACGGACTGAAATCATATTTTCACTAATGATGTCCTTATAGTGGATTCTTTTTTTCTGGCCATGTTATTGGAATGGAATTTTCCATAAGATTTGGGTGGTTATCAGTTCATTCCATGAGACCTTTAAAACCGTTCCCTGTTTTGAAGTTGTATCTCGGTGTAATGGGCTGCAATGTGGTTAAAATTTAGGACTATTTGATGATAAACTACGAACTAAACTCCAACAAACCACAGCATATGTTTGTTTCAGGTTTATTATTATAAGACCAGTATATAAAGGTAAAGCGATGTAATGCATCGAATCATCTCCAAGTTGACACTGTTTTTATCTGACTAGGCACTCACATATATATGTGTGTGAAGGAGTGGTGCCATATGTTAATCATGTTAATTGGGGTAAGGTGAAGGAGAAAGGTGAACTCCTCAAATGAAGATGGGTGAAGATGGGTGATGGGTCAGTTATGAGAGTTACATATGGTAGGGATTTACTCGGGGCAACCAGGGTTAAGTTTAGTCTATTACAACTACCCACAATGGATATTTATTAATCTTTCCCTGGAGATGGCCAGCGCACACAAGTGTTGAAAAAAAAACCCCATATGCGCTTGGCCGGATTCGAACCGGCGACCTCCGTATTACTAGTGACGGCGCTCTAACCAACTGAGCCACAAAACTGGGTTGGTAGACGAGCGATAGATATCATCTATAGGTGTTAGGTTCGAAAAGTAGTTAAAATTTCAAAAACTACCCACAATGTTCCAAATTGCCGAACAGTCATAACAAGGAATTTGTAGGCTATGGGAATCCTTGTGACAACTGTAGTTGACTGAAATACTTGTTCACTTACTCTTTTACCAAAAAATAACCCAGCTCAGACTGTATAAATTAAACAAAATGAATACTAACACTTTCACAAGATATTTTGTGAATGAATGATGAACAGGGGACAGGGTTATTTCTTGGAAATTGGGGCAAATTGGCCAAAGTGCAGTGTCAAAGTGCCCGGGGCACTCACCTATGAAATGGATATGGGTGTAAGGCTGGCGTTTCCTAACCCAGGGGCATTCGGTGAAAGGGATTGCAAAATATAGGGGTCCTTGGGTGTATTTCAAAATTTACTTACTTACTTACTTAGGACTGATGCGTAAAAAATAGGTTATAAGCCTTTTAGTGTCCCATATCCATGCTTCTCCCAATAATCATCAATTCTATTCTTGAACTGGTTGGTTGTCTTCACATCCACCACGCTGTCTTGAAGTCTGTTCCATACGTCTCTGCGAGAAGAAGTACTTTCTCAGGTTCAGGCCTTTGTTCAGCTGTTTTTTGAAGATTTTGAAACGATGGCCCCTGGTTTCCACATTGTGTGACATTGTGAAGAGATCTTCTGGCTTCATATGGACTAGACCATTCATGATCTTGAAGACCTCTATCAGGTCGCCTCTGAGTCGCCTGATTTCCAAGGGGTAGAGCTTCAACTTCTTCAAACGAACCAAATATGGTTCATTTTTAGGCTATGCACTAATTTTGTTGCTTCCTCCCCACTCCTCTGAATCTTCTTCATGGTCTTGCATGTCATTCACTTGTAGGGGCCCCAACCTGAATACATCCTCAACATGAGGGCGATATATGCGTTGTACAGGATTCTAAACGGTCTTGGTCGATGTACTGAAGGTCCTCCTTATCACTCTGAGACAGAACATTGCTTTTGTTTCTGATTTGGTACACGGCAAGGAAGTTTTGGCAGTCATTGTGAGGTAGATGCCAAGATCTTTCTCTTCTTTAGCTTAGCAATCTCTTCGCCTCCCAGGAATGTACATTGTCTCTGGATTTGCGCTACCAAGAATGCATGCATTTACATTTTGAGCATTGAAGCGAATAGCCATGTTCAGACCAAACCTCTAGGTTCTTCAAGTCACGCTACTCTGTATTGCATCAGCTCCATTTGGATCATTCTCTTGATTCCTTTGATACAGTTGGTGTCATCACAAATAACTTGAATTTAAGACTTTAACATATCTGGAAGGGGTCGTTTACATAGGAACTAAACGTATGGGACCTAACACTGACCCTTGAGGTATCGCCACTCAACACATCTGCCCAGTCCGAGGTTTCCTTCCGTACACTCACTTGTTTTTCCTACCAGTCAAGAATTCCTTGATCCACTTTAGTATCTCTCCCCGGAAATCCCATAAGCTGATAGTTTGGATATCAGACATTTGTGTGGTACAGTTCGAAAGCTTTTGAGTAATCAAGTATGGATCTATCACTACATACTACCCCAAATCCTCATCAAGAATCTCTGTCACTCCTCATAAGAGTGATCAGTAAATTTGACAGACATGACTGTGCCTTTTTTGAATTTTTAACTACTTATCTCTCCAGGTAGACAAGGATGGGTATTTATTATCTTTTCCACAGCGCACACAAGTGTTGAAAAACCATATGCAACTTGCCGGATTCGAACCGGCGACCTCTGTATACTGTGACGGGCGCTCTAACCAACTTAGCCACAAGACTGGTGGTAGAAGAGCGATAGATATCATCTATAGGTGTTTTAAGAAGTTCGAAAGGTGTCCATCGCTTTCTAGCGGAAATACATCAAACTGATAATTTACCTATACAATTTTTTTTTATAATTTGCTTTGAATTTTTAACTGCTATAGTGTTAAGTTCGAAAGGTGGCCATTGCTTTCCAGCGAATAGCAATCAGAACGTTATAATTTACATATAATTTTTTTTATATTTGCTTTGAATTTTTAACTAAGTTAAAAATTCAAAGCAAATCGTTTAGCTAAAATTCAAAGCAAATATAAAAAAAAATGTATATTAATTATACCGTTCTGATGCTATCCCTAGGAAGCGTGGACACCTTTCGAATTTAACACCATAGATTGATTCTATCGCTCTCTACCAACCACCTTGTGGCTCAGTTTGGTTAAGCGCCGTCTGCTAGTAAACGAGCGCCGTTTCGAATCCACAAGTGGGCATAGGGTTTTTTCAACACTTGTGTGCGCTGGTCATCTCCAGGAAAAGATTAATAATACCCATGACTTGCCTTTACTGAAACCATGTTGGTCATTGGATAGTAGGCTGTTCTTTGTGACATGCTGCAGAATGGCATCTCTCAGAAGGGACTTTCTCAGATTTCTTACAATGGCACACTGTTAACTCACCAGTCGTAATTTCCGGCTTGATTTTTGGACCCCTTCTTGAAGATTGGTGTGACACTGCCCTCCTTCCAATCCTCTTGAATTTGGACCTTCCACCAATGACAACTTTAAACTTGAACAGTGGTAACAAGCATCTCTTCACAGCACTCTTTTAAGACATATGGATGTATCTGACCTATTCCCGGGGATTTATCAGGCTTGAGTTGCTGCAGTTTCGTCACTACATCACTACGGTGACCATTGCTGAATTAGTCTTCACACCTGTTTACGCTTTGGTAGTTGAGGGGCAGATCCCCATCTGGTTCATCAGTGCACGCTCTGAAATAATTTTCAGAACGTCAGCCGTCTCTTTGACATCAGTGTTGGTCATCCACCGTCTCCCTTAACCAGCTGTGATATACCAGTCTTAACCTTCTGCTTGGCCCGTACGTAATCCATAGAATGCCTTTGTTTACTCTTGAACTCCTTCAATTATTTTCCTTCCATAGTCTGCTTTCGGCCTTCCTTACTTTCTTCTTGGTGATATTGCTCTGTTTTCTGTACTCGGCTATCTTTGTGTACTCTGTGTCTTTATTTTGGACAGGTGGTGTTTCTTCTTGATCGCTTTCTTTGCGCCTGACCTAGCCATGGTGGTTTCTTGTCTTTCTTTTCTTCACGGGTACATGATCTTCAACTGACATTGTGAAAAGCAACTTTAATGAGATTCCAAGCCCTTCAACATTCTTCGTCCGGCTGTAATTCTCATCCCAGGTGATCCTTGCAATGGGTCGCTTTGGCACCTCACATAGTCCCCTTGTCTGAGGTCTTGTTGAGAAAGTGGGCATGGGTGTCGTTTGTCTATTTCAGGGGCCTTGGTCTTTGTCTCGGTAGTGCCCGGTGTGGTGAGAAACATGGCGATGATCGGCTATTTTCCATAGGCAATAGTGCTCAATGTTGTTCCCACAGGTGTTCATTCTCTTGCGATGACAGATCCAGGTGAAGGTTTTTGGTCGCCTCTCCTTCTTGTTGGATTCTTCTCCACATCTGAAGCTATGAAGAGATTACGATGTAATACATCATATAACTTCTGATTGTAGTTGTTGTGTGATTGTCTCCTCCTTTGGCGCAGTTCTTCTTCCAATCTGATCTGGAGAACGTAGAAATCCCATGACTAGAAGGTGGGTGACATTCTGGACCTTTGCAGTGCGCATCATCTGGTCTAGCAATTTCTGGTTGTTCTCTTCAGTCTGTCGTTAGGACTTCTGTAGGAGAGTCCTACTAGCAAATGCACCTTTTCATTTTTCTCCAGTTTATCATACAGACACCAAATTGAGCTGTGAGTGATAGTTTGAATCTCATGACATGTTACTGCTACAGTGATTCGTGTCATACATTCACCCACCCTCCTCCTGTCCCAGTCCCCGGCTCTTGAGCCAGCCTAAACATCTGATAACCATCTATAGCGACTTCACTATCCAGAACAGTCGAGTTACACCATGTCTCGGTAATACCAATAATATGTGGCTTCCTTTCATTCACTGTGACTTGTAACTCTGCCCTCTTATTCATCAAGGATTGGGTATTTGTACATAGACATTTTAAGACATTAATTGGTTCCATGTCCCGCTGGGATGGTGTTGTTCACTCTTCTCGTCTGTATGTTTTCTGTTTCCTCTTCTTCAACCCTCACTTTACCACTACTAGTACTATCATCGTCATCTTCACAGTCATCATTTGGCGGTGCTTGTCGTTGGTTGGCATTATTGTCTCTTTTGGCATAATTGTTTCTTTTCTTCTTCGTCAATTTGTTCTCCTTGTCAGCCCTCACACTACTTATACTGTTACTTCTATCATCTTTACAATCTTCAATACTCTCTCTACCCAGGCTGTAAGCAGGAGACGTATTTTCAGCTGTCGTATTCCTATCATTACAATTTGGATTTTGTACTTTCTTCTCTCATAACCGCTTTCATACACAAACTAAAACTACTACTAATGTCAGTTCTACTTTGCTGTCTCTCTTTGCTGTTTGGCAATAGCTTCAGGTGATCTGTGACTTTCAGATCTCTCAATGTTCTGATACATCTTGCTTGTATGCTTCCTGGCATCAGCTGTATCATTTCTACTACTTGAAGAATCATCAAGTGCGGTGTGTGCTGTGCTGTTAACATATTTACAAGTGTTTTTCTTATTAGTCCGGTTTTTTCTAATCACCTTGATTAAAATTAAAGCTTGATGCAGGTGTATGGTTGATGCCTGACATAAATAGGCCCCTACTGTGGTTATATAATCTCTCTAACACAAGAGGGTTGAACTAACATAATACTAATATAACCTCGCTAAGCGATGGTTGTCAATTTAGCCTTCTTTCCAAAACCGCGCTGCAAAAACTGGGGTGTAAACTTTAATACCATGGGTGTTAATTTTAACACGCTCCTGGAATCAATAGGGGACTGCACCCACTGGTGTTAGATTTACACCATTTTGGTGTTAAATACCACCATGTTAGTGTTATTAACACATATTTGTTAGAATGTATGATATGACACTTCTTGGTGTTAATTTTACACCACATGTCGGTGTTAATTATTTTTTAACACTGTCGGTGTGGCAGGAGATAGGGTTCACAGTCCGGTGTGGCAGGAGATATTGTCCTCCGGGCTCACAGTCCGGGAACAATGGTGAACAATAGGGCAATCGATTCAGTTGACTCTGCACGCAACATTAGTTCAACGCTTTATTCCGTTGTCGTCTATGGAGCCCGGACTATGAATCCTGCCGGACCACATCTCCTTTCACACCGGGAACAATGGTGAACAATAGGGCAATCGATTCAGTTGACTCTTCACGCAACATTGAGTTTCATGCTTTATTCCGTTGTCTTCTATGGAGCGCGGACTATGATACCTGCCGGACTATGATTACTTTCACACCGGTGCCAAATTGACACTACTGGTGTTAATTTAACATCCTCCTGGAATCAATACGGAACTGCATCCTCTGGTGTTAATTAACACCACATTTTGGTATTAAAATTTATACCTGTAACGTCTGACATTTGACTGAAATGTTCGGTTTGTTATTTTTTATTTCTATTGTAACTGCTTAATTACTTCTAACAATTCATAAGCAGATCATCAAAATTCATAATTAAAATTGTGCAACAACACCGAGCATGCATGCTTAGAACAGCTGAGGCACACACAATCACTTATATTCGGTGTACAATTTATGTGATTCGTTATTTGCATAAATAAGCCTATTTCTACGTGCTGATGTGTCACCTTTGGATAGCCTGCATGGACCAACTGTGTCTGCATCGTACCCCGGGCATCGTACATCACATTTGTACAATTGATTCGTATGGCCAGACAAACGAGTTTTAAAACTTCGTTGAGTGTACCTAACCAACCAAGATTAGTAGAAAGAGACATCGTTTTTAAGATCCTTTAGGTTAGTATGGCAGGTTTTAAATTAGTAATCATCCTTGTACATCCTACTCTCTAAATGCGAGAGAGTGAATTTCACTCTTTTGGAGTGACTACAGGGCCCACTCGAAAAAGAGTGAAATTTCATACCTTAAAAAGAACACTTTGGGTCAAATTTGATCTTGATAATTGACAAAATGATATTATCATTTGTTAAATTATCAAGAGTAAATTTGACCCAAAAGGTATTCTTTGAAAGCTGTGAAACTTCACTCTTTTTAGAGTGGGCCCTGTAGTCA
Source organism: Ophioderma brevispina (assembly GCA_023653785.1). Lineage (NCBI taxonomy): Eukaryota > Metazoa > Echinodermata > Ophiuroidea > Amphilepidida > Ophiodermatidae > Ophioderma > Ophioderma brevispina. The sequence continues at coordinate 22,927 of JAMKCH010005737.1, forward strand.
CTCCAAAAGAGTGAAATTCATTCTTTTGCATTTAGAGAGTAGCAGGAATTGCTCCACCAGACATCCGTCGTAGCGTAGCGAGCATGCAAGAGCGTAGCTGCCAAGTATCCAATGTGAAGCACCCTATGTCTGCTGCCAACCGTCTTAAATCCAGAGAGAGTTTCTTAAGCAAAGTCCAACCTCTTGAAACAGTCTCTAAGGAGGTTAAGAGAGTCGCCTTGTGGAAAGAAAGACTTGCCATCAACCACGTAACATCTATCGGTATTGAACCTGGTGAGCATCTCCCACCTGGAGCTGACTCCTCATGGGCTGAATGGCGATGCCTCAATAGATTGAGAACCAGAACTGGCCGATCTAAGGTTTCCTTGCAGAAGTGGGGCTATCTGGAAGCAGATCAGGATACTACCTGTGGTTGTGGAACAGCACCACAGACAATGGAACACCTCTTTGGTCCGCCCACTGCTGGAGCAACAATGCACAAACAAGGACCTTGCGGAATTCAGTGAAGCAGCCAGACGTTGTACCCATCTCTGGCTGGATCATATTTGAGAACCACAGTGTTTGGACACGATAAGAAGAAGAATTAGTAAAGCCTCTGCCGTACTAACAATTTAAATTGGTAAAGCAACATGCCCAACGAATATCGCTAAACATTCCTTACAAATCACTGATTAGTATAGATCTAGTCGTTTTTACTAACTTTTATTTAGTAGAACGTACGAAATAATGTTTTCAGTGTACCCTTGCGCCCTATTTTGTCTAGTATTGAATCCGTCACAAATAAACTCTTCCAGATTCTTAGGGGACTTACTTAGCACTGTTGTGTGAAAGGCCCCCATATACCATTACATCAAAAATCTGAAAAATTGCAGTCCTAGCAAGCGAACCGTTTGGTTTTGCAGTGTGTGTGAAAACTTAAACCTTCTGACATCTCTTGGTTTATCTGAAAACTCAATACCCACTGAGAACTCATTTACCTTGTTATCTGAAGAGGAAGAAGATGATGGATTGGCCTCTGATAGCCTCTGATGGTGGAATTAATTATTCATCAGGAAGTCATGATTCCTCAGCAAGTAGTACTTGCTCTGAGTTAATAAACTAAAGAACACCAAAAAGTAAACCAAATGTAGAAAACCAAAACTGTTGACAGTTATATAACTGTTGTGGTCTCAAATGTAAGAGAAAACAGCATGACCTCCAGGCTGTTCTTGAACAGGAGGACACTGACATCATCTGTGACACAGAAGCATGCTCAGATGGTAACTACTTTACCAGAAAGCTTTTTTCCTGATGCTATGATATATTCAGGAAGGATAGAACCATCTTGCAGTTATTGTCCATTTTCCCTATTCACCGTGCACACAGTGCATTCAATAGGCCTATGACCTTTCAGCGTTACTGTCTGTGGCTTAAAGCATAGGACCTGAGGAAACTCACGTCGTTGCGAGAAAGGCTCTCAAGGGATTTTCTTCGTTAGAAGCTATAATTGTAGAATATAGATAGAATATAGTGTCATCAATAACATGTGAATTTTGATTTGATGAACATTCAGAAAAATCCGAAAAAGGGTTATTATTTATAAAGAGTGAGTATTTTGTAGGGTATAATGCTAAACTATATGGCAAAATATCACCAGTGATGCTGGGCGGATCAAGAAGGGGCCAGGGACAAACGGGTTAGACCTATACTATTCGTAGAAGCTGAAAACCAAGATAATCGTATTCTCTACACGGTGATGTAATGTGGGGGACATATGGTGCTGAAAAAGATCCGAAACGATCATTTCTAAACAAGGGCCTTCCAAAAAATGTGTAAAAACAGGCCTACTCGCCAATGTTCATGCAACACAGTGTGTGGGTAATCGCTATCCATAGCTGTCCTTGATCCAGTGATTGGATGGTGCCCATGTGAAGTGGGGAATCATGTACATACGGTCAAAACTTATGGAATGGTTCTGTCACAATGATTTGGTTGGGTGGGCAAAAGGGCGAGGCCGTTTCGGTTACAGTGGACATAATGCCACTATTGCAGATTTAATTGCGTTTGCAATGCAAGAAGAGATTGCAGTTATCTGCATGCAAGAATAGAGTTATGGAAAACCAGGGACTATGACTGTGAGACAATGTGCATGGATCAAGATCATTTTTGCTGGAAAACAACCCATGTTTGTTGATCATTCTATCGTCAAAACAAGAGAATCCAAATGCCTCTTTAAATTGAATGAACGTTAACTTACCAGTGAGGTCAAACTACCAAATATTCTCTTAGCTGGTGATTTACTGGGGGGTGGTTCAAACACAAAAGACCATACAGGGACATGCCAACAGACATCGGTCCCATTTCAGCTTCTGGTATTAAAATGACCCCTTTTTCAGGCCAATTTTGGTTTTTTTTTTATAGCAATGGGTGGTTTTTCGTTTTTTTAAAAATTTCTGGAAATTTTGAAAACTTTCAAAAATGAAAAAGTATGAATTTCAAAATTTTCAAAAATTGTTGGAAAAAATTAGTCAAATTTCTATTCTGAAGCCAAAATTGTCCAAATGTGCTTACAATGTCCAAATTTTGTGGTGTAAATAGCAAATTTGGGTTAAATTTGGCCCAAAAAATGCATCTCTGGTATAGATATGGCTCCTTTTTTGGCCAAATATGGTATAGCTATGGGTCCAACTTCGAGAGTCGCGGAGGCAAGTCCCTACCCAAACCAAAGTTGAGAACCCCCCCCCCCGGATTTTAATACACCGGATCTAACAAACCTCAATATGGCAGACGATTGAATCAAACCATCAAGCTAATGACAACATGCTGAGCCAGATGCAGAGAAACCCCACCCGATGCGATAACATACTCGACCTGGTCTTCACAACAAATTTCAGACTAAGTCAGGAATGTTGAGGTTGTAGTGGGGATGGCAGATCACGAGGCAGTTACTGTCGAACTGGATAGAACCATTAAGTATGCTTATCTCGCAAAGTTTACCTGTATAACAAAGGACACATGGAGCTACATGGAGGACCCGAGAAATGACATGGAGAAATATAACGATTCATTTCTGAATTCTCACCCAATGAGTAGAGAGGTGGAAAAATTTTGATGTGAATTCGAATCTCAACTTTTCTGTCTAATGGAGAAGCATATACCACTGAAACAAATATCATTTTGGCAAGATGTACCGTGGATGAAGAATTCATTTTTCTCTCTTTTCCTTTTTTTCCGCAGAAGTAATAACTACGTTTATTTCATACACACAGAATACAACACAAAAATACATAAACGTTACATCCAAGTATTGAGTTGCACATGAGAGAAAAGTGTGTCTGTCTATACTTGTAATTCATTTATTTAGGATCCCTGTTCATACTCTATTCTCCTCCATTTCATACTAAACTTGTGTCTAGCATTCCTTTTTTCCAAAATATGTTTCTCCAATGGTATGAAAAGAAGCGCATTTAAAATTCAGACAATTACCCAAAAAAATGGCGAAAAAATCCCACGCGTAAAGCAACCAGCGCGAAAACAAATTTTGAGGGTCCATAGGACCCCCCTTGGTCATTTTAAGTGTTAAATTGGTTGTTAATTCTGAAATCTTGTCTTTATGCTGCCGACACTTCTGCTTTGCATACTTCATAGTAAATCCCCCAACCGTAAATTCCCACTTTACCTGAATATCATCAATACACTGTTGGTCATAAAGTTGGAATAATATTTTTCAGACTAAATCTTAAAAAGTATTTCTATTTGAACGCCTCAGTTATCATATTAGGAGAGTTGTGGAATGCCAAATCGTGTACCACGCATTTCAATACGGAACAAACCCCAAACTCGTTCTAACCTTGTCTTCATGGCCAAATTCATTCCCATTGAAAAATGTGTGGTACACGATTTGGCAGTCCTCTATGGTGTTAGAGTAGGTGATGTTTACATAATGAATCCCCAGGTGAAGTGAATCCATGAATAATTTTGAATTACGTAACAATGCCTTTTGGTGGGAACTCAAAAAGGCCAGACGTCTGTTGTTTGTTCCTTTCCCTGCTCCAAGGCTGTGTGCAATGAGCCCACGTTTTTCAGAGTTGGTTGTTACCTTTACAACAAAAACTGACACAGGGGTTCCCTAGGCTATGCCTCGTCCAACGGTATTGTCAATACGCCGAAGAGGGCTTGCACTCCGACGGTAAGGGTATACAAACAACCAAATTCACTGATTTCCTCGGGATATCGCAGAGTACGGTTTGTAACATCCTCAGACATCATCGAGGGGTGGGTCATTTGAGGCCACGAAAATCTTCAAGACGACCACGATTGACACCAGACGTGATGATCGCGACTGCTTAATCTGGCTGTAGAGCCCGGAAACAGTTCACTGAGCGTCTTTGTCGTTCGTGGAGAAGAATTATGGAATCAACGTTTCCCACCAAAATGTAAATCGGAGGGGGAGATTGCGTCAAAAGCTTACAGAGCAAGACGAATGGCCAAAGGTCCACGCCTAACCACAGGAGTTTGCTCGACTTTGCTGGGATATGGAGCACCGAAGATTACAAGCTCGGGCACCAGGCGAAATGTGTCTCTATGGACGGAGCCGCGAATCCTTGACTCAAGATGGAAGACAAAGGTTGTCGATTTATACGTGGCGAGAACCCCCCGGATGACTGTATTCAGGAATCGATCAAAGATGGTGGCGGACTCAGTTATGGAGGGTCGGTTTTCATTACGGAGGAAAAAAACGTCACTAGTGGTGCCGATGGAAACGTTGTGAACACCGTCGTTAGTTGGACATTCTGGAAAAACCATGCCCTGCAACATACAAGAAAGGGATATGAAAACAATTTCGACTGCAAAGACGACAACGCCACGCCACGCACACAGGGCGCTGTAGTAAGACTAATTTATGAGGCAGAGGAGGTGGAGCAGATCCAGAGCCTGCTTGCTCCCTGTATGAAACCTATCGAGCCGGCTGGGATCCTTAGGCCGAAGCTATCAATGAACAGGGACAATCTTTCTCAACATTTTTTTAACTCCTAAGGAGCTCTGACCGAACAGACGCTTCTGCCCATTAAACATCCTACACAACCTTTGGGGACAGTAAGACGCAACGCGCGACGCACTGTTATGCAAGGGACGGCCATACTCAATATCAGTGACTGATTGACATTTAAAAAATTAAACATTTCGAGTATGAAATCACGCAAAATGTCTATCTGTAAAATGACTGATGTGAAAAATGTAACAAACTCCTTAAATATGCGTTCAAATACCCTTTCCTTTCAGGCTAATACACGTTTTGTAAAAGGGTATGGTGGAATAAATTCATGCGTGTGATATGTTCGGAAGAGACTGATCATCAATCAAGTAGTGTGGGGGTATTACCCCCTAATTCATAAATCAACTCACCACCACAATGGAAGAATATCCATAAAAGGTTACAAATATTTCTATATCAACATTACTTCCATTTCGAATTTACGATGGAAACACCTGAGTACCTATATCCCATGTGAAAACAAATTTCCCACCTTACTCATGCTGCATCTCGTTTGAACTTCAGTTGTACTAAGTGTGAGTCAATAAAACACCTACATTCAGAAAGATTTTTTCTTCAAAGGTTAACGTATTTTGCTTCAATATTTGCTTGGTTTGTTTTACAGAGATAAACAGGCTATCAGAAAGTATTTTGATTTGGTGTCTTTCGGGATTTGGGTAAAGAAAATATGTCAATTTTGCGGAAAGAGATTCCTTAAAAATTCAGTTTGGCCCAGATCCATTTAAGCCATACAAATGCGGAGACAGAGACTGACACCGACGCCGTATCCCATAACACATTATAGCAAAGAACAAATTCACACCCTGCAATTCAGATTGTATCGATTTTCTGACAAAAACCATATCAGTTTGCATAAAATGGGCTATTTTGTCACATAATTATAAGTAAAAATATCTTAACAAAACAAAAATTAAATTACCATTGTTCACTCCTAAAGAGTCAGTTATTGAAAATAACTCCATATCAATGTCTCAGGTCATGAACATAAGAAACGGTCAGAGATGGTGGTTTTACATCTCTAAGTAATGATTTTGCCCAACTACGTATATACTCAGCGTCATTAAATGCAAGAAGAACTAACGCTGAAGTTTTCTGTAAGTAAATCGGAATTAAACCTTCATTAAATCATTATCGCACTGCTGTTTTCAAGCAGAATACAAAACTTTCTATGCATGGTTTCACTTTTGCTCCCAAGTTTCGTTGTAGGTTAATCCATGAAAATCTTGCTGAACCAAAGTAAACTTTGCTCTTACACCAGCTATCTTGAATTTTATCAAGGAAATTTGAACATTTTTAATAGCATTTTCTTTTGTAATCGCTGCGGATATATTTTTCTAATCTTCACATACTCTCCCACCCTTCTATTGTCAACAATAATTTGGTGTTGTAATATGTTGTTTGTTACTCAAAGCACTGCTGAAGACCAGGTTTTACTTGAGGTAAGCGATGCATCTTGTTTGGCTCTTCCAAAATCGGCCAAACAGGATTTGAAAAGGTCTCAGCAAATAGGCGTAACGTTCTTTCTCAAAGTCCAACTGACACCAAATAAACGTTTTCTAAAGCCTGTTTATCCTTCTTTATAACCATAGCAAAACATTGAGCAAAAACGATCTTATATTTTATTATTTTTTATTCTGAATGTAGGGTTTTTTTGACTCACCACTGTATGTGTTTCCTGAAGTAAAATTAATCCGCTTTGAACGTATACACCAATTTTAAACTACTTCCGACGTTTTGAAAAAATTCGCAAGGCCACGAATTTAGGGAAATAATATTAAAGCAATCATCCATAACTAAAAATAAAGTGTTTTTTTTTTTTAATTTTTCTTTTTTTATATTTGAAAAATTATTGGTCAAAAAGACAGATCAACCGTGAGAAAGAGATGCATTAAAATATCCCTCTCCTTCCAAGGCACACCATATTATGGTACCCTAAAACCAGATCCCTTAGTATACAAAGTTATAATACTACGGAATAAAAAATTGACAAGTATGCAGATGCCTTGGCCTGATAAGTAAATGAATCATAGATTTGGTTGGTGTTTAATAAAGCAAATCAAATATACTTCCAGGGTGAAAATGAAAGAAATCGACTGAAAAAACTAAGTAAGATATGACAATTTTGTAAGCACACCTTTTCCTGTATTTATGACAGGAGCAAAGCTAGTATTACGTTAATGTATACACGATATAGGGGGATAGCATTATGAAAGTAATATAGTGAGCGTTAAGTCGCAATTATCTATGTAACTCTAATATTGTGGGAACTGGCATAATGTTGACACAAATCTCCAACCCAGTAATCCTGATGGGTTAAATGTGAAAAGGGTTTCAACAATACTACTGTAATTCAGGTTTAGATAACAAGCTATGCCAATAGAGACAACTTCGCAATATCCGAAAACAATGGGAAAGATCTGTTTTCTTGCTCTGCTGCAAAAAGGTGAAATTGGTGTTGGAATTTGTCATATAGCTATATCAGTTGGCACATGTATAAATAAAGTACAAGTCCACCTTCAACCGAGCATCGCGTCACATTCCGGGAAGCAGCTGGACATAGGGGCTCTAACTGCATCACTGCATCATCGCATCTGCATACGCCCGCTTTTCTAAGCCTCGTAAGGTAAAAGCGGTCTTTATGAATTAAACGCTTTTTCTGTGGATCACTGTTTTGATTTTCGCAACTGTTTAGGCCTTTAAAGCTGTTTCCATTCATCCATATATAAAGGAAAATGGAAACAGGCAGTCGTGAAATAATCACAGAGGCAATCGCTGTCAATTTAACTGGCAAAATCTGCAAGAATTATCCAAACCTCTCATCTGTCACCTTGAGCAGGAAGATCTTTCTACCTGAGAGCCAGTTGCTGCTTAGAAACGTGTACCACCGATCTGGTTGTTTTTTTGCTGCCGTCAACTTTAAGGAAATGCCCAGATGCAAAATTGAACTTTATCTCACCTTGTCGATCTAACAAAGGCATTTGATTCAGTCTGCAGTGAAGAGTTTGGAAATATGTCCAAATTCGGTTGCCCAGAGAAACTCATCACAATGGTCAACAATTCATATGTCATGATGGCAAGTGTACAAGATCAGTAAATAGCGGTTTGAAAAGTATTATTTTCAAAATCTTATTTTTCTTTCAGGACCTCAAAAGGAGCAATTGTATTCTCTGTACGCAGAAGAAAAATATAAACCAAATACATTAAAACATATATCAAATCAGTTAACACTTACACATACACCTTTGTTTACAATTAATGATAAATAACTCAGCAAAATGTCCACTTTTTAAGAAAATGCAGTCAATTCCAGACGCATTATCATTAAAAAACACGCAGTAACATTTTGTCAACGCATGTTAACACATTAAAGCACGCACGCAATCCGCACATAGCCGCCGTGCTAACATCACCCCATTGCTGGTGTGTGCATGTGCATTTCATTGAACATTAACTGCAATGAATTCACATGACGCACTCCAATCATTTTTGTAACATATCTCTGTAATGACGTTTCTGAATTAGTCAAGTCTGCATACTCTAAGCTTATCGTGCATCGGCGAAAGGCAATGCACACGCGTACAGGCCGTTTTCCGCAGGTTTTTTGTTCCGAAATGTTTTTATCCAAAGGTTCATTGTTCCGAACGGTGAATTATACGATACTCTCTTAAATGAAGAGTGAAAAATCACTCTGATTTCGCAGTAATTTTAAATTCTAATCGAGTGTTTTTTAGCTCTAAAAGAGCGAAAACTGCAACCTGAGCACCGGTCCTCGCGGTTAACCGACTCACTCTTTTCACCGAGTGCTCAAAATGCCAACTCTTCTCCTTCGAGTGAGCCCACTCGGAACGCTTATCGACCGGATTTTAGCTCTAAAAGATTACACTCTTTTCTGGAGTGAACTAATAGCCATGCAGAACGGCCGCCATCGCGTGTTAGTTTCGAACAACATGGCTGACGAGTTAAGTGAGACCGTCATCAAACGGTTGAAACGAAGTTGAAATTAGTGAAAATTCATGATATCTTCACGGTGAGTATATTTGTTTGTCGGTCACCATTCATAGCATTTACAGACCACGTGTGGAGAAGCATTAAATGGGCTGTATTTCCTCGTAATATACGTATTCGCGCCAGGCTAGGCTTACAAATGTACGAAATACAATCAGCATGTCAGGGCGATGCAAGGTCATGAGCATACACTATTCTGCCACATATCATGCATGTCTCACTTCACTGCATCAATGCCAATGATCGCCCAATATTCATTCATGTCACGAATGCTATGAATTATGACCTACACATACAATATTCTCACTAACAAACAACATTCACAAAGAATCACAACTCTATAAGATAACTAGTAGGCTACTAGTTTTACACTCTAAACAAGGAGTTATCAGTTCACAACTCTTTCCTAGATTATTATTTTGTTCCTCTTTATTTTATTTGAGTGAATCTCACTCTAAAAGAGGCGTCACTCAGCTGGCTCTTTTTTGGAGTGAGATTTCAGTCTTTTAGAGTGTTTTTCCACTCACTGTTTCGTTTTAAGAGAGTATGTTTTTGTTTCGAAAGGTCGGTGTTCCGAAAAAGGTCTTTGAAGGGTCTTTAATCCCGAAGGTTTTTGTTCCGATACGTTTTGGTCCGAAGGGTCGTTGTTCCGAAGCCATATCCGGCCAACGGCCAGTCGGACCAAAAACTATCAACCCACCCCCCCCCCCCCCCCCAAAAAAAAAAAAAAACACGACCCTTCGGACAAATGCTATCGGAACAAACCTTCGGATTACAGACCCTACCGGTCCAAAAACTCTTGGACCAAATTTTATTCGGACCATTTATCCGTTCCACGGTTCGGATTATTTTTGGTGTAGGGGGACGTTAAATGTACGTTAAACTACGTACGGGTACGGTCTTAGATATTGTGTCGTAAATGTGTGGAGATTATATCAAGCAAATGTGTTAAGGCAAACCTACGTAGTCAGACCCCAGGATATGAAGACGCCCTGTTACTAGGTTCATGTGGGGATTTATTAGCAAATATACAATCTGGCACAAAAAGTAATCTCGGATTGTTTGCGCTTCAGTGTATTGTCCGCCGATACTTGAAGTTTCGAAATATAATATTGTTGCTTGAGTCTGCGATGTCATTTAACACATCGTTGCTAAAAAAGCGTTACACCAAATGGCGAGAAGAGAGAAACGCCCGAAAGACGCAAAACTCCACACCAAAGTTGAGTTTTTTTTATTTTCAATGGATCACGTGTGTACAACACAATAAAAGTGATGCGGTATTGATTTACACAAAGAGGGTTTTTCCGCTATGAATGAGCGAGAAAGCTAGTACTGCATTTTTTCGAGTCTTTTGACGGCCTTGTGTTACCGCCAATATTTTTATTTACTTCCATTTTACAATGATCAAATGCCCACATTCTACATATAATATTCACATTACGTTTACATATAACGGATAATACAAAATAATTAAGTAACGGAGTATGTATTATCTACAAACAAAAACTCTGGACATCTCTCACACACCCTCAATCCTGCGAACTAACTTCAATAACGCAATTTAACAAGTAAATTATAATGATATAGATACAAATTGTATGGGAATATTGTAAGCAGCTAAGAAAAATATATTAATCAAAATTTATTCCTATTAAATCAAGTTGAAAAGCCCCTTCAAATCTGCCATTTGTTAGAAATAAGGAATAATTTGAGTTTTCAGTAGGATATTTTCAAGTTCTAATAGTTTTCAAGTCTTTTTGAAGAACAATAAATGAAAGATGAGGACTTTGACATCTGGTTAATATATGTAGAAAACGTTGTTAAATATCAAACAAATTAAAGCCGGAATTGGAGCGCCAATTTTTTTTTTTATTTAAATCAAACCCAAAGAGACATATGATATTTGTTTAGAGTAACTGGGACTCCAAGCTTTGAAACCAGTTTAGTCATTTGAGACCAAATAATTTAACTTCGTACAATTCCACTAATATGTGCCTCAATTGTCTCATTCTTCTTGGCCAAAAACGCTACATATATTATCAATCTTCGACCCTATTTTAGACATAACAATTTGTAGTTCAAGCGCTATGAGGACCCTGTATTTGAACCATCTTAGTTTTGTATCCATTGCTACATCTAAAGGGAGCAAACAGACTGTTTTCAATCATACTGAAAAAACAACGTTTAATTTAAAATTCCAGTTTTGTCTCGATTTTGGTTCTTTAAATGCTGCGGGCAAGAGAGACAGGAGATTGCCACATCCTTCTTATCTTCAAAATAAGTTAAATGAAAAGGAATAAAAGGAAAAGGTATTTTGAAATCTAGACATCTGGTCTGAAAAGGGTTTAAACATTTGCCTGATTGCCCATAAGTACCCTGTATATTCCAGAAAGTGTGTCCGTAGGCCATATTTCTCTTTCAGTTCTCTAATGTCATTAAAAACGGCCACTATCCGTTACAAGATCAGGAAGAGTAAGAAATTCCGCTTTGACATTTTGAGACTTAGTCCTTTCCACCAATTTGAAAACACTATTTTCCCATATATAAGATGTTAGAACCTCTTCATAGTTTTAGGGATAGTGTTATTTGGATTTTATGCCAAACTAGAAGAACTTCTTCCAAAACCAAAGTATTATGTTCTTTGCAGATTCAAGGTGAAATGGAAGGACCCTTTTTGGAGATCACTTATCGTGAGTCACGTTTATATTAGAAAACAGAGATATTCCTTTCCATCGCTTTCGATTTTACCTGTAATCATTCTTCTGATCCATGTACATTTCAAAGCCTCAAAGAAAAGATCTATTGAACATCCTTAGGCCCTCCACGGCAATAATCGTGATTGAGAGCTGGGGTCTCGACTATCTTGTCATTCTTGTTCTTCCAAATGAATCCATAGATCTTTTTTGGCAAGCGTTCAGCAGCATTTGAAGGGTCTGGGTATTGACAAACGGAAGATGGTAAATTTTGGAACTAACAAGATTTGACAACTGTGATTTACTAAGAAGTTAAGTTAGTTTGGAAATGATGGATGTGATTTGGACACTGACTCCATGAAGTATTGTAAGTTAATGTTTCCATCTGCTGTTAATTGTGTTGAAAAATGCCTACTCCGAAAGACCTGAACTTCCATCTTTACCCAGTTCGGTTTTTGGTGTTATATTTTTTTGTTTTTTTTGTTTGGGTTGGCATGTTTATTGGCAATGGATCGATGTACACCACATTTGCTTGTTCTAATTACTTTAAGACCAGTATACGTTCCCCCAAAAAGAATCGAGAGTTCTAGCGGGTTCAATAAGCTTTGTCACTACCATCTAGAATGACCGTAGACTCATGCATATGAGTATTTTACATCAATGGTGTCGATCAAGCATACCCGAGATTTCTTATTTTTTTCTAATAAGACACCCCAAAATCTCTGCACACATCAGCAAATGTAGGCGACAAAGAGCTCTCCCGTCTACAGCCTTTCCCCACTTAAAACTGTTTCGTAGCTATTCCATTTACTTAAAAACCGAAGACATGCTGTTATGTAAAATAGCTTAATCCAACTTTAATGATGGCCCAAAATTTTAGGATTAGGACCTCCAATACGGCATATAAATTTGTGTGAAACCGCGTCAAAGCTTTCCAATTCTATAATGACTAATATACCCGGTTTTGTCCTTAAAGGGAGGTGTAACATCTTTAAGTCATAAAGCAATTACATATTCGCCAATGTAACGACCGTTCATAAACCCCTTGGTCATCATTATCAAACTGGGAAGAACGTGTGTGATTCTTTCTGCCAAATACCAGGGGAAGCCCTTTATATGTTGTATTTAGAAGAGTAATAGGCCGCATTTTTAGAAATTGTTGGCTTTATCTCCTTTGGCAAGAGAGCTAGTAATAATACCCAAACGTTGAGTAACTGAAAGTGCTCCATTATACCGCATTAATTAAAGAACTAAAGAAAGCTCAAGTCTGAAAGACAAATTTCCAAAACTCAGCCGTAAAACATCTGATCCGGGGCTTTATATTTGAACGTTTCAATGCAGTTGAAATCTCCTCAATGGTCAGACGCCCTTCCAGACTCTGCACTGAGTGTTAGTCAAAAGGGAAAGTCCGATCTAGACAGATGTTCATCAAAGTCTCCGATTAATTTTGTGTCTTTACTTGTATAGATTGTGTAAAAATTTAAAGTCTATACATATGTGGGATTGTTCTTATACTGTCACCTTTGAGTTTCAATGAATCATAGATTTGTTAATACACTTTTCTTTTCTCCAGATTGCCAAATAATTGTGTTTGTCCCCCATGTATACCAATCTAGCTATGATTTAATGACACCTCCATTGCTAGTCTTATTCTTCAAGTGCCCTTTTTTTGTTCAATGTTTTCTAATATATTTTTTCTTATCAGGTCGTTACATTCTGAACGTTCTCTTCTCAAGATTATGCATTTCCAGATGTTAAGTGTTTTCTCTGTTTCTTTTCTTTTTTGTTCTTTCTTGGCCGAATTATTATCGTATCACTTCTATTTCCATCCGAAGTAACTCCCAAAAACAAATTGATCACTTATTTCAAATTCCAAATCGCGTGAGGGGGGTTTTATCACTGTTCCGGGTGTAACCCCCCCCTTTTCTGCACACCGGGCTTACTTAGGTATACGATACTGTCTTTTCACGTCTAAAATCTTATTTTAATAAATTTATATAGTCGAATCTTTTAAGATGAGAATGTAAATTCCAAAGCCTTCCCTATTCAAGAGAAGTTAGATCAAGATCAAGCCTTATTAAGGAAATGAGTCTTACGATAAATCATGGTACGATGTTAGAATGAGAACAAAAAAGTGGGAGGTAAGTCTTATGGACATAGCGAAAGACAAAAAAATCCCAAGCAGATTGCTTAAAGGGGATTTCGTGGCACCAAGTATATCTACGCAAAGTTGGAATGTAATCTCAGATCAATCAAATATAAATGATCTTTATTCCAACAAAGCTTTTCTCGCGTTTTGGTTATTCTATAATCAATTCGTGGATCAATTTCCGGATCTTGAACCAAGTCCAGTCACCCACATAAAAGTGGTGCTTATTATTTCTTCAAGGTTATGTTTATTCCTGATAAAATCCCACGATTGTCATCATTTGAGACCATAGAGCGAGATAGTGTAATTACGAACACATGAATAGCTATATTATAATACTACCCATGTCATTCATTGACTATATCATGGTATTATATCAAGATTGTTATCAGAAAGAATAGCAAAACCCCCTCTGGAATTGATTGCAAAGGAGGTTTTGGAAAAAAAAAAAAAAAAGGAACTCGCCGGACCCATTCAGCTTTAACCATGGTTTCTATCGGTAGTAAATGTGCATCTTGTAAACATATTATAGATGCTTTTTTTATGTCGCACATAATGTACCACATCTCTTCTTTTTGCTTGCATTTAACCCCGGACAATTCATAGAGATATTTTCACTCCCATTGCCATTTGTTATATTTTCTGGACCTTATTGCCAGTAACAACGCTAAACAAACATTAATGTAATTGTTCTCAAGCTGCATGCAAAACGTGATAAAAGGTCGAAAGTTCCCTTTTATACAAATAGGGTATCAATTCCAGAATTACCTCCCACAACAATAAAAAACACAAAATAAAAACCACAACAAATGGAGACATTGTAATATCAGAAGCACGCACGGAGACAAAAATAACGGAGAAAAGACGAAAGCAAAGAAAAAGGATAAAAAGACTACCAGAGACAAAGGAAGCGAAACAAACCAAAAGAGGGGCGAGAGAGAAGTAAGATTATAGTATTTGGGGTGACCTGTGAAGCACGTAAATAGACAAAATGGATATACAAAATTTTAAGATATACACACGTTAATCATATCAAGAAGGCAGAAAAGATCATACATCATACTTATGGATTTACCTCATCATATGATATCATATCAAACTTCAACAATTATCATATCATACCATACCATACCATATCATAGCGTATTTTAAGTATCATATCTTACTATGCCATCATGTAACATTACATCATAACAACCTACCATATCATTTCATATCATATCAAACCTTACCATACTATTGAGTATCATACCATATCACATCACATTTATATCATATCACACTGCATCATATCATAGCATATTTTACAATATCATATCGCACTTTGCCACCATGTAACATTACACCATAACAAAACACCATATCATATCATACCATATCACACCATACCATACTATAGGCCTAGAGTATCATACTATATCACATAGCATCACATTTATATCATATCACGCTTCATCATATCATTTGTACCATATCGTATTACAAACGTAACAATCACGTTATAACATACCATACAAAACCATGGCCTATCATACCGTAGCATCATTTACCTTAAAGAGACACTGGCACATTTGAAAAAAACAGTGCGCCCTCAAGACCCCTCTAAATCGATATCATACCATTATACCATAATACGCATTATGTCATATAGGTTAGTATAGGCTGAGAAAAATAACTTAAATTCCAGGTGAAGCTGGAAAAAATTGCAATAGAATTTCTTTCACCACAATGCATTTCTATGTAGTCCCCAGAATGCCATACTAAAAGTCCAGAAAAATCCAAGTGGTGGAAATATGGCTAATTTGCATAAATCCAAAATGGCCACCAATCCGAAGATTTTTACAAGAATTTTGTTGTATTACTTAATATCTAAAATAATATTTTGGCACCTAAAAATGCCTACATTTGTTATATTTATGAATAAATTATATTGTATGTCTTATACAGACACCATCCATGCTTGGCAGAAGTGTACTTGATTGTGTTATATTGCTTATTTTGGCACCTAAAAATGCCTAAATTTATTACATTTATGACTTTATTATATTTTTGTCTTAAAGAGGCACCATACATGCTTGGTAGAATTAAAAACCTAATTTGCATAAATCTAAATGGCTGCCAATTCTAAATTTGGAGCAAAATGTGAAACTTTGAATCACATCTATTATTGCACTAAAACACATTAGATTTGCTTTCACTATCACTCATCACTGGTTATTTATTCCTACAGCATCCCACCACTCCGTATTACAACCCCCCACACACACCCCATACCCACACACACACCCCACAAACCATCTCCCTCCCCACACACCACCCCATTCTCATCGGACATGCAAAGTGCTAATCTCTAATGAATATACTTACGGACTGGACCGTCAGATAAAATTTGTCAATAATAACATGTACATTGAAAATGTTATCCTGGTCCTTTTGGACATCACTACCAAATCAAAGTTGTTCTCCGCACATCCCTATCAAGCACATGTCATGCCAAAATGTAAAAATTATAGACAACCAGGTTTTTCGATCAAAAAATTTGGATTTCTTGATTAAACATGTTTGATTCCTCACTGAAAACTTGGTATATCGTTTAATAAAGTTAGCAACAATCGATTAAACCACAGGTTTTTCAATTGAAAACTTGGAATTTCGATTGAAAACATGTATTAAGTCTTCGACATACTAGTGTCCTTGGAAAATACTGGTTTAATAATAAAAAAAAAAACCGGATTCAGAGAAGAATCCAACTTCAATCGAAAAATCATGATTCTCGCGATATACACCAAGCGTTCATCGAGAATTCAGGTTTAACGATAAAGAATCATCTTGATCGTCTGAGGTCCCTCTAATTTGTTAAGCACGACAGAATTAGCAGATTATTCTCAACAGCGTTGCAAAAAGGCAACCGCTAATAGTTTTTCATTACAAATCATTCGAGACTTGAAAGTAACAACCACTGTGACTCCATACTGGTGCGATTTTTTCAGCAGTTGAGTATGTCCAGGCAACAGTTTATGCACGTGAAGTGTCAAAAGAAGCGATCCATTATACGCCAAGGTACTTTGGGTGTTTGTATCGTGTGACAGTTTTTTCCCCTCTAAAGTGATGTTAATTTCTCTTTTAGCGCAGTGGTTTGCACAGTGGAAAACAGAGCCGGCAGTCTTGGTTTTGTAGAGTTTTCTAGTGCATCAGTGGAAAAAATTGACTCACATGATGAGTATGGTCTTTCTTCTTCTGCAACACTGCTTCTAAAGCCTCAAAGGAATCAGCAGCTCTTCCAAGTCCATATCGTGTGGTTATGAGGACTGCAAGAAACTCCCTTCAGGCACTCTTTATACATAATATTGAAGAGACTGTGGTGCCAAGACAGAACCTTGTGGGACACCATTCTGAAGTTTGGCCTTTCTTTCTACTCATTGCCCTTTGATGTCCCCCCACCCAGGACAAAGATCCAGCATGAGCAATAATGAACTTGACAAGCTGGACATCAGGGCAGATTTTGAGTAGCTTAAGATAAAAACTCGATGCCAGCTGGTATCATAGGCGCTGGTAGATCTATATAGGCTGCCCCAAACTTACGCTTCTTCTGGAAGGCGTTTTCCGATATCATTGACATGTCTTGTAATCTGATCAGTTGAATGTTTTACCTCTTTGAAAGCCCATTTGGGTGAGGGAAGCTTATACATGTGAGATATCAGCGAGATGGGTTTCTAACTCGTGGGTTCGTTTGCTGGTTTCTTGGGTTTCCAGGATTGTCAAATGACTTATGAAGTCATTCCATCCTAGAAAGAATTGCTGATGATCCCATATAAGTAGAGAGAAAGAATTTGAGCTATCGCACAGCTTCAGGTGCCATATCTTCAATTCTGTATGGATGTTGTCATGGCCAGGAGCTTTCCCTTTCTTGAGAACTTTGCTTTCCTTGGAAAACTCATACCCATTTAGACAGCTACATCGTGCCAAGCTGGTAAATGACCATTTCATGTAAGAAACATTTATGTCTTGAAAGTCAATCATTGTGGTTGATTTACTCTAGGGCCTTCTATTAAAATGGAAGCAACGTCCCATCGGGTGTTCCAAACTTGAACCCTGAGATTACCAGGTTCAAGCTTGACCATTTTGCCTCACACAGACCAGTGGTTTTGACACTTTCCATTGTTGACAAGTACTGAGGGCAATGCATTTGCAAAGACCGGAACAACTGCTTAAAAATATGAATTTCGTTCATTTTTGCTCTCAAATGATAGTCTAGGCCATTGGGAAGAACATAGATATAATTTTACACTAAAAATAACATACCCCAAAACAGATAGGGACATTTGATATGAGGTAAAGACAATCCAGTAATTTGTAGGTTAACTATTAAGTTTTCCATACTTTAATCAACAAATGTATATTACACGAATATATTTGACTCGTACTGCACTGATATTAAAAACCACAAAGGTTATAGACGATCAAACAGTGTTGCATATCGTTGGAAACATTCATACGGCGAGCGTGTTCTGTGTTACGCCATTTTTCGTCTCTGCTAATTTCAACGGTCGCCGCGACGTTACTTATAAAATCGTTCTGGTCTGTTTACCCATATGCAGCTGTCTGGTCTTAATCATTTCTATTTCGGGTGAGGGCTCAGGCCCGTCGCATGGGGGGGTGGTGGTGGGGGGGGGGTGGAACACCCCCCCAGCGATCCTCAAAAAGAGAAGAAAGAAAAAGTGAAGAGAGAGAGATAGAGAGGAAAAGATAAAGAGAAAAGAAGAGGGAAAGAGAATAGAAAAGAAAGAGAGAAAGGGGGGGAAGTAAGAAGAACAAACGGAGAACGACGACAGAACGCATGAGATTGAACTCCAGACTACATAACCCAAAATATCACAAATATTTGGCTTCCCCTCAAGACCATTCAGATTTGTCACGCTAACCACGTTAATCATGAACATTGTTTAATGTGCCAACTGTACTTGGGTGTGATCAAAATGTGTAAAATAAATTTTAGAAAACACGAGGGAGCCATTGGCCATTCCCCAAGTTTGGTCTAACCAGTTAAGTGGAATTTTCAGTCGGGAACTGAATGGGTTCAAGAAAAATTGGTAGGGATCGATTTCCTAGCCCCCAGCAGATCCACCATAAACTTATAGGTTTACTGCGTGACATTTTGAATTATTACTATCCTTCAAAAATACCTTTCTTATGCTAAAATTCCAAGAGCTTCCGGGGCTCCCGCATCCGTTAAAGAACATTGGCGCAAGCTATAATGTGTCTATTTCCCCTTCGGCGGTACAAGCTTATACTGCCCGTATCAGGGAGCAAATTTAGAAACCAGTCTTTTCTGTGAATTGGTTACCATTTTACCCCTCAAAAGGTGGTAATCTTGAAGGTTCTGAATAGCTGAAAATCCAAGAGCTTCCGGGGGCTTCGCCCCCTGGACCCCAAAAGGGCTTGCTCTGCAAACACCCATAAAGACATTGGCGCTCGTTATGCATTCTCTTTGGGGCAGTACAAGATCATACATGGTATACTGCCTCGTATCAGTGAGCAAAGTTAGAACCAGTCTTTACTCGGGTCTTATTTGATATGGTATATTTACTCTTTACCCCTCAAACCGTGGTCATTTGAGGTTCTGAATAGCTTAATCCAAGAGATTCCGGGGGCTCACCCCTGGACCCCGGCACACGGGTCCTAGAGCGGGCCCATGTACCCCACCAGTTCAGGGTTCGGTTTGCGCCCAGTTTGTGTCAAGGCACTTGCGGTTTGTGCAGTTCAACGTCAAGAAAAAAATTTGAAAAAAAGAAAAAAGTTCAAACGATCAAGAAAAAAAGCAGGGTCTGTAGAGCATTACTTAGGACATTTTCACCGCCCCTTAAGTGGACCCGAAACCGTGCGACGTTAGTTGTATTGTTTTATTCGCTCAACACGCTTCCAAGGACACTCGTACTGCGGGGAGGGCCCAGCATTAACATTTCTTCACTTTACACCCCCTGAGAAAATGTCTAGCGACGGCCCCTGTGGGGCTTTTGTATATAAAAGCGACAACCATGCAAAATATCGCTTTTGAAAAATCTTTGAGGGCTCACTATTTTCAAATGTGCAGGCAGGCGGACCCTCGGCGGGCCAAGCTTCATTCCTAGCGCAAAACTGCCGAACGAGTATGGACGAGCTCTGAACAGTGACCGGAGAATGTGAAGTACACGTACGCGTTTATAAATGCTCAGTGAGTGGCGAGTGGGAATGCCCGTACGGGCCCGACCGATCTAAATTGCCTTGCTTTAGTCGGGGGTGCAGAAGGGGGGGTAACAAGATCAAGCCCCATGAATGCAATGGACGTTGACCTTCTACATCGCCCCCCCTACAATTGGAAACTAAGCATTTTAAACAGTTAAAACTATTCCTATTTTACCCTATGAACCACCACTAATTTGCAAACCATTTTTTTATCCCAATCGGAGCAGAACTTAAAATTGTTGACCGCCTGTACAACTTAAATTGACCCTATTATTGTTTTTGCTGTTTTTTATAGCCACAACTTTAGGCTAGCACAATTTACAAACTATACCTTTTCTGAATCCTTCTGGTTAACACATACATGGTGTGCTTTTTCAACATGAATTGGATCAATTAAAAATTTGACCCCTGTACAAATCTTGTTTTGGGCCCCTCTCCTTAGGCACCATTTGGCGGCACTTACTAACAACGTTTCAGGGGTCCCTGTCAGTCTGTCAACAACATATTTAATCACTCCAAACCTTTTGGTACTTGAGATGTGTTACAATGTGTGCTAGCTCCCGGGGTATTTGCATCTGCAATACAAGAACACCGCATTGGGCACAGCGAACATCTACTACAGTAGAACTAACCACGGCTACGCACTTATTACAGCTCCGCCTGGAGAATAAGAAAAATGCAGCTACAAGAGGAGGTGTGGGGTTTCTTTTGTTACCAAAGGCTCTCAAGTCACGTGCCAGCCTTGTTAACTGTAATGAGCGCATCTGAAAGCTTGCACTGATGGGTAATCGCGAAACCACAGTCATTTACGCTACCATCCAGATCAATGTCGTCTCAGCTTTAACCATGGCTGTCCACTGACACCGGTGCAGTTTAATTCCAGCCCATATCTGCTGTGCATCCTGGAGATTGCGGTGCTAGGCTTGGGCCTGGAGCCGCGCTGTTTGCGTGCAGCGGCGGGTCCATGGAGGTGTGGGTGTGCGTGAGGGAAACGTTTTAAAAAACCTGTTGCCACTGGCACGGGATTCCAAAATCAAGAAAAGTAGACTGTGGACATATACCGCGCCCAAATGGAGAACTTGTCCAGCTGGACTAACATTCTGGTCAGAGAGGGGTTGTTATAACTTCTGGTCAATAGAAATTGTCTCTTGCAGGACAGATAAGTTACCGTCAGAGTAACCCCCTCCCAGAGATCGCCATGAAAACATTGCTGGAGGAATGTAAGCGGGCAGAATACAAAGCTCTACAGCACGTATACTCTAGCAGTACATAACAGTTCACCAACTCCTGTGTTGATGAGCTTGGAGATTAGAACCCCAGCACAGTATGATACCGTCACTTCAGCAACAATGAACTTGCATTGGAGATTGTAAATGTCCCAAATGGTCTAAAGTAGTTTTAGTCTTGGATCGCCTTATTAGTTTTGTGCCCCCCCCCCTTTGACGATGTATTGTGGGAGTTGGACAACTCTTCAAGATGGCGATTGCATGTAGACGAAGTTACGATAACGTCTTACCTACTTCATTAAGTAAAGATTTTAAAAATATATTTTAAGTTCACAGGGAGAATTGTGATGGAAATAAGGGTTCTCAAACCACGAGGCTGCTGCCATAGCAGTTGCAATTTGACGGTATCAATGTTGACTACATGACCATAAACTATTGTAGTTATTTGACCTTAACAGGACCCTATTGACCTTGAATGACCTTCACAATTTCTGGTTTAGAAACTGGTGCACACATCCACAAAGGTTCATGACCTACCATATGTTGAGTTAGTTGACCTGAAAACCCAGACCTTGAAATGACCTTCAAAATTTTGGCAATGAATGCGTTTAAACACCATCAGGTTTTCATTGAACATACTACCATGTGTATTGGATTTGACGGGATGACCCCACCATACCTTGAAATGACCATAAAAAATTTTTGGACTGAATGTTGACCCACACCCACAATTCATCATCCTACCACTACTTAGTGGTTTGAACTTGAATGACCCGACATGACTTTGAACTGACTTCAATTTTGAGCCTGAATTGTTAACCACAGCCAAGTTTCATCATCTACCACAATTGACAAGAACTATAGCAATTTAATTCCATTTGACCTTGAATGACCGAATGACCTTGAAATGACCTTCAAATTTTTTGAGCACTGAATGTTGACCACCACCCACCAAGTTTCATCATCCTACCACAATTGAAAAGGCTTATTAGCAATTAATTCCATTTTGAATCGACATTGACCTTGGAAACCATGCCAAAGGACCCCACCTCGAACTCATCCAACGTTACTTGGGTGACATCTACGGTGCGAAGATGGGCACCATAGGCTTAGATCAAAATATATCGTGTTTTACAAGGTGCTTTATAACAATAAATCCTTATTGGACCACAAATTTGACCCTTTTTGACCATATGACCTTTGGACCAAGCCACTGCCCACCTCCGAACTCATCCACGTCTACTTGGGTGACATTATGGGGCGAAGATGGGCACCCTCATTACTTGCTTAGATCAAAAGATATGTCGGTTTAACAAGGCTTATAACAATAGATCCTATTTTTTGACCTATTTGACCTTTGACCTATGTCACATGACCCCACTTTTTACATCCCAGCAATGCTCTACTTGGGCATCTCTGTTGCGAAGATGGAACCAACACTGGCTTAGATCCAGAGATATGCGTGGGGACCGCCACGCAACGCACAAATGCACCACACGCACACACGCACACACGGACGCCAGGGCATTTATATAGTCCCTCTTTGCCAACAAAGTTTGGCGGGGGACCAACAAGATAAAGAAACCTAAGCTTATGCAGCTCATCAGATGTGTCAGAATAAGTAATTCTATACGAGTAAAGTGTTTCAGTCAGAAATACGTAATTGGTCAACGTGTGGTTGTTGGTTCGTTTCCGTAGCGTGTTGGTTGAAAACCAGAACAACGTGGCTGCGGTTGTATCATTGAGTGAAGTCGAAGGTACATCGTAGTTTAAAGAACTTGTGGCGGTGAGAATACGCGTTAAAGCATTCGTGCAAGTGAGAGTTCAAAAGAAACCAATGAGATCATCCTTTGAACACTACGGAGATTCTACCTAGAAGAAAGAAGAATACTACTGCCTTTGCCTCAAATGGCAAAGTCGTCAAAAGCCAAGAAAAACTGAAGTCTGGCAACCAAGAAGCACCGGACTAAATCCACCAGAAGCTCCAAGCCTGTACCTTGATGCCGCTAAGGCTGCCCTGATGATGCTTACACATACACCGTGGTGCTTGTGAGATGTTAAAGGAAAACCTTTATCAATGATAACTTACGACAATATACGCTATAAAAGCAATTAATTAACCACATATGGAGTGGTTTCATGGGAAAACGGAATTATACTAACCATAAAACGAATAAAAGCATTTGTCTGACCATGATGCGCTAATTTGAATTCGGCATACTGTATATGGAATATTTATTTGTTTTAGCGATACGGACGGCAACAGTAGCATCACAACATCTTCACACAAGATGCGTTTTCATAAGTTATTCCTATGTCATACCCGGTTATACCTAGCGCAAATTTTTAATAACGCATGGTCAGAACAGATGGTTTTAAGTGATTGTTAGGGTTATATTCCGTTTTTCCTATATAAAAACCACTCGATAATTAATTTTATATTGTATATTGTTAATATCAGTCGTTGTACGGGTTCTCCTTAGAAGTCCAAGGCTGAGCATTGACACCCTAACATCTCAAATACAAGCATGCTGCTGCTTGGGAGGCACTGAGGGTGCTGACTGATAAGAAAGCAACCCCACCTATAAGAATCAAAGGTGAACAACTGAGGAGTGCCTCGACACATGGTTTTCAGCACTTTAGGTCTCTACTGTCAAAGCCATTCAGAATAAAAAACAACCTTGATGAACCTTTGTTCATTCACAAGATAGTAGACGATATCAAGACTGGACCTTTCACGTAGAGGAGCTCCGGATCTCCTGAAGAACCTTAAACAACACCAAAGACGGCCCCTTGTCCCGACAAAACATTCCTGCAGTTTTTGGACGAATCCAACTATCAACTATTGGAATTTTTGTAACGACAACCTATATAGAAACAACCAGCTGCGTTATTAACATCGTGCATCACCCTCTACCAAAAAAAGGTGACATCCAACAACCCCAAAACTACAGAGGAATCACAACTGTTACCACTGACTTCTAAGATCTACAACTCAATCAATGCTGCTCAACAGAATCGTTTTTCACATAGATCCCATTCTCCAGACGAAACCGAATGGTTTTCGGAAAGGCAGATCAACACTCCTCGATACTTGCCCTCAGAAGGATCATAAAGAGTGCGAATTTCCAAGAGAAAGCTTCAAATTGTTGTTTGTAGAACTTTTCAAGGCTTTTGACAGGGTCAACAGAGAGTAATGCTACATATTCTTACCAACAATGGTGTCCCAAACAAGACGGTCAAAGCAATTGCCCGGCAATTGCCAACCTTCAAGGAGATACTCTTGCTCTTTCCCTATCTATTTTAATCATGTTATACTCCTCAGACAGTCTTGACCTCAGGACGACAAGGAAGTCACCATCAAACGCAGCGTTCTAGACTTCACCAAAGAGTCAGCATCGCGCCCAGACCTTGACATATACAGATGATCAGCTCTAATAGCCGGATTTGATATTGGTGCAACAAGATCTACTAACATTACATGAGAATGCTATAGGACAACGTCGACCTACATCTATATAAATGCCAAGAAGACGGATATATGACCGTCAATGAGGAAGATCATCATCAATCTACTGCAGTACAACGGTCCCCCAACTCAAAGAAGGTATGGGGACTTTCAAGTACCTGGGGTTATGTTGCCGACACAAGAAAGACGTCCTGTTATGCACATGACAAGCCTTGGAACGCCTGCAATAACTACATACACCACCTATGGTAATCTGGTGTCCTGCAATCAACCAAGCTGAAGTTCTTTAGAGCCTCTGTAGAGAGTATCTGGATAATGGATCTGAGACATTGATCATGAAGAAAGAGCTACAGGATAGGATGGATGGCACCCGCTCCAGGCTTCTTATGTTCCGAGTACACAAACATATCCTGGCTGGAGCACAATACCAAATTACAGATATAATGGAGATATCCCTCCAATCTCATCTTCTGTGGCCCAACGACGAGCACGAATTTCCCAGTCACTGTTTATAATCGTGCGATTGATCAAGTAGCTCGGACATCACATGTTGGAGGTTACCATGGGCCCAAACAGGGTCGTCGCCCTTTTACTTCATTGACGTGATTCCTCGAGACTTGAAGCAGGATCAACTGACATCCCCAACTTAATGACAGACATGGATTTTGGCGCTACATGGTGAACATCATCTCGGCTGCGGCCGCTAGATAACTTAGAAAGAATATATAGTTGCCGGATATTGGTTTCATACTGGAAATTGCACTGGAACATGCTGACAGCAATAACTTGAAACCCATATACAAACTTATAAAACACCCAGAGCTATGGCTCGCCCAGGATTCCTGATTAGGAAGATGCATTTGAGCTGTATTCCTCATAAGGCCAGATATCGGGCGAGTAATCAACATTTTGATTAAAGATGGCTGTACCATCCACGGGGGCTGTCAGAAAGAAACAATCTTCGACTCTCTGGATGTAATATTTATATAATTTTCCTTAACATCACGGGCTGCATCCTTTTCGCCAATGCCTTCGGATAAGTTATTCCAGTCTTGAGAACGCTGATTTCGGACTTTCTTCAACTCTTTTTTTTTTTTTTTTCAATTTTAGAAACAGGATTAGTACTTTACCGGACCACCGTACCACCAATTGGAGCCTTTTATTTTGCTCAGGAGTCCAGATATTGGGCGAAGTATAATGTTAAAAATGGCACCCATTTTGAAATTCAAGATGGCCGCTAGAAGGAACCATTGGCGACTTTCTGGAGGTAATAGTGTTTCCTTGAATGACCCCGCATGACCTTGAAATGACCTTCAAATTTTTTGGCACTGAATGTTGACCACACCCACCAAGTTTCATCATCCTACCACAATTGACAAGGCTTATAGCAATTTAATTCCATTTTGATCGCATTTGACCTTTGACCCATGCCACAGACCCCACCTCCGAACTCATCCACCGTCTACTTGGGTGACATCTATGGTGCGAAGATGGGCACCCATACTTGCTTAGATCAAAAGATATCGTGTTTACAAGGCTTATAACAATATATCCTATTTTTGACCATATTTGACCTTTGACCTATGTCACATGACCCACTTTACATCCCAGCCAATGCCTACTTGAGGTGCATCTATGTTGCGAAGATGGACACCCACACTTGCTTAGATCCAGAGATATTGCGTGGGACGCACGCACGCACACATGCACACACGCACACACGCACACACGGACGCAGGGCATTTCTATAGTCCCCCTTTGCCAACTAAAGTTGGCGGGGGACCAACAAGATAAAGAAACCTAAGCTTATGCAGCTCATCATATGTGATCAGAATAAGTAATCTCTACGATTAAAGTGTTTCAGAAATACGTAAATCTGGTCAAAGTGTGTTTGTTGGTTCGTTTTCCGTAGCGTGTTGACAACCATGACAACGTGGCTGCGGTGTATAATTGAGTGAAGTCGAAGGTACATCGTAGTTTAAAGAAACTTTGTGGAGTTGAGTAATAAGCGTTAAAGTCATTCGTGCAAGTGAGAGTTCAAAAGAACACAATGTAGATTCATTCACTTTGAACACTACAGAGATTCTACCTAGAAGAAAGAAGAATACTACTGCCTTTGCCTCAAATGGCAAAGTCGTCAAAGCCAAAGAAAAACTGAAGTCTGCAACCAAGAAGCACCGTACTAAATCCACCAGAAGCTCCAAGCAGGACCTTGATGCCGCTAAGGCTGCACTTGATGATGCTTACACCGTGGTGCTTGAGGAGCATGTTAAAGGAAAACCTGTATCAAGGATAACTTACACAATATACGCTATAAAAGCAATTATTGAACACATATGGAGTGGTTTCATGGGAAAACGGAATTATACTAACCATAAAACGAATTAAAAGCATTTTGTCTGACCATGCGCTATTTGAAATTCGCGCTACTGTATATGGAATATGTATTTGTGTTATGCGATACGGACGGCACAGTAGCATCATACATCTTCACACAAGATGCTTTCATAATGTGTATTTCCTATGGCATAACACGTTATACACTAGCGCGATTTTTAAATAGCACATGGTCAGACTAGATGGTTTAATTGATTGTTAGGGTTATATAATTCCGTTTTTCTATAAAAACCACTCGATAATTATTTTATAGTGTATATTGTTTAATATCATTCGTTGTACGGGTTCTCCTTTAAGTCCAAGGCTGAAGCAATTGACACCCTACATCTCAAATACAAGCATGCTGCTGCATGGGAGGCACTGAGGGAGCCGACTGATAAGAAAGCTACCCCACCTATAAGAATCAAAGGTGAAACAACTGAGGAGTGCCTCGACACATGGTTTCAGCACTTTAGGTCTCTACTGGGCAAGCCAGTTCAGAATAACACCTTGATGAACCTTTGTTCATTCACAAGATAGTAGACGATATCAAGACTGGACCTTTCACTGTAGAGGAGCTTCTGATCTGCCTGAAGAAACTAAACAACACCAAGACGCCTGGTCCCGACAACATTCCTGCAGTTATTTGGCAAAGTATGGGTTTACAATGGCGCCATTTTGAATTTCCAGATTGCCTCCTAATGGGGAAACAATCTGATTTGTTGTATGTAATATTTGCGTTCCCTGACATCACAAATATGAGTTTTGCCACCAGCTTGAACCTTCTTGTTGATCAAAAGTCCAGATATAGAGCAAAATATGTTTGAAACATGGCGGCCTATTTTGAAATTGAAGATGACCTCACGAAGGAAACTATCTGCGACTATTCTGGATTGATAGTTGTGTTTTCCTTTGACATCACAAACAAACATTGGTTATTGTCACCAATTTGAGCCTTCTAAGTTGCTCAGAAGCCGAGATAATAGACAAAATTGTTGAAAATGGCAGCCATTTTGAAAACCACATGGCCGCCAAACGAGGGATAAAAATGGTAACAATTTGATTGGATTCCTAGGACCCTTATCTACATTTAAGTCCCCAAAATTTCAATTGTAGCAAAAAATCCAACAAATCTCAACCATCACCCACCGCCCCATACTATCTATCGTACTATAGAACCTATTCAATATGACTCAGCTCACCCACAACCAGACATGTTGGTGACCTATGCATACATCCAGGACTACAATACATTAATCTTATATCGATCCATGTTTACATTTGTACAGGGATCATTAACAGGTGAATGAATTGTAACCTATTGAATACGGTCCTATAGACGTAAATGTTAACATATCATTGTTCACTCACATCATACGTTTAGTGGTAAAGTGTTTGCGCCACCTTACACAACAACCTTGGATTTTTTCAATAATAACTTTATTTGTGTCCTATTTTTTTTCTTGAAAATTGAAAAGATGAATTGAAATTTTGTGATTTAAAAAAAAGTTGTGATGTGTACCTATTAACCACCCCCCCCTATTTTTTCTAATACTATTTTAGGAGAAAAAATCACTACCCAACATTAATCTGACTTAATTGCATATATAACATGTGTTTACCTTCCCACCTTGCTCACCCTTCCCCTGAAAGGCTTCCAGTGAAAAGTGCAATGCTATAATGAGACGAATGTTAAAATTGACATTTTTATTATTGCCTTATTTAATTTTTAATGCCAAAAATCCATCCACAATGCTCCTCATTGTAACTATGTGTACTGTACACGTTAAACACAGGTCATAATATGTATCAAACGCATAGAATGGGAACGTTTATCTTGGCCTTTTTTGGCTTGCTTTATAAAGGTGTGATTTTAACTAATTATATTGTCAATCCAGGGACATGGTTATGACCTCCCTATAGACCGTGCATAACCATGACTGAACCTTAGGCATGCTAGGTATCGTGCCTCATACCTACACCATGGTGCATCTTTTTATAATGAGTTGAGGTTATTGAACTGTGGCCACTGAATGAGAATTTGTAAAGTATATGATGAATTGTCAAGGGCTGTGAGAACTCGGTGCTGCTTATTTGAAGTAATCATGGATAAGAACATTGAAAATCTTCATTGCAAGTATAACCTTCGCCAGGCCTTAAAAAAAAATAGGCCTACTGATAAATTAAAACAAGATTCCAGCAATACAAACATATTTTTGAAATACTTTTTACTCAAAGGATGAAAGCATCACATAGCACCTGGAAGGGGACCTACTTCTAAGCCACGCATTTTTGCACACTGCCATTAACTGTTTTTTTAAAAATGACATGACATCGAAGTAGGATTTTCTGCTTAATCTAGCTAAAAAGCATGAGTTTTATATCAAATCAACAGCAAAGTTATAGAAAGATCAAATGCGGCCAGTTTGTCTGGAAAATTCACTCTATCCGGTGTCCTCTCTCCCATACTACTTTAGGCAGTGGCGGCGCACGGGGTGCAACCCCCACCCCCCCCCCCCCCACCCCCCCCCCCCCCCACCCCGGCAAAAGGAAACAAAATCAGCCTGATTGGGGGTTAAATCAATTGTGGCCAAATTACGCGAATTTGGATCCATAATTGGTTAAAAATGTCCATTTTTTTTTTAGATTTTGCCCAGTGCCACAGAAGTCACTTTCCCTCCCAAAATCACCCCCCCGCAAAAGAAGTCTGACGACGCCAATGGGGTCATCACACGTATTGTTTTTAATGGTTCGTTTGGGTGCCTGTGTTTGCGGAAATGGTAAGGGTGTATTAACACTGCCTTACATTACATTACATACCTTCTGAATGGCAGGAGCCCCCCCCCCCCCCCCCCCCCCCCCCATATCCCCGGCTTAAGACATTTCAACGTGGTTTCTAAATAATACGCATTGAATCTGACAATTAATACCCCACTAAGCGGGATATGGGAAATATCACAAGGCGTGATATTAGCCTCACCCAACTTCCTTGCTTAACGTTAAAGTGCAACGAGAGTTTCCACATATCCGGCGGTGTCCCCTAAAAAATTGAAAGTATTGATTTTTGTCACTGATGTAAAGCTTCTATCAAAATTGTCCCCACATGAAAGGAGTATCTAAAATGTTTTCTTTGGTGGCAAAAATTTTGTGACATTTATAATTTTTTCGTATGGAGCAATACGAAATCCCTATGTTTTATATTGAACTATAAGCAATCAAAATCCCTTTTTTCCCTCTTTTAACCACATGTTGGGTCTGTTGTCCAAATACAAGGTAAGAAATCTATTGAGTGTCTACTCTATATGAAATTACTATTATGACCAATCTTTGGGTATCCCTCAAAATCTCTCGTTGCACCTTTAATACTAAATTTGGCCGGTGAAAGTTTCAGTGAATTTCTTGCAACTTTACAAACCGGTAGAAATTCTAATCTGGCCTGAAATTTGACTGAATAACTTACAGTGTCAAGGCGATTTTTCTTTTCTTTCCAAATCACAACTGACTGATGTGTAATACTTGCCAAGTCATTTTAGTGACTATTTCGTCAACACGATCAAATCTTCAGTTTAAATACCGGCAGTTCAGTGAGTTGGCCGGAGATTGTGAATAACATCATTCCTCTATTATCACTCATCATGGGAGCGGGCAGACATTCCAATTTTAGCCGGTCGCATTGTTAACAACTAAAAGGCGAAATTGAATCGAAAAAATTCTGATTTTTTCTATTTTGTCTAACGGACGAGGACGTGTGTGGTCATGGGAACACCCGATAGCACCCACATCAAAGCGCCTAAATCGGTTCGGGATTTCTTTCTGTATTATTTGAATTCGTTTGGTGAGTTGCTATAAAATCGAAGGCTTGAGTGACCGCCATCCGCAGCACTGATTGCTACTACAAATAGCTACCAATTGAGGACGGACTCAGGAAGAAAAAAATCACTCAGCAACAGAACGAATTAATACGGCTTGCCATCAGAACACTTATTGGACACAAAATTACAATCACAATTTCAACAAAATTTCACTAACTTTACACTCAACATTCAACTAGATCTCAAATATTGAACACCATTTCTCAAAAGAAACAGAATTTTTATCAAATATAAGTGACGAAATGTAACACTATGTGGATTGCTATGCATGTTTATCTGGTGGTGATCAGGTGATGGTGGCTAGCTATTTGCTAATATTTTCGTGTTCAGCGTTTTTCCTGCTCGCCAATTGTACACACGCATGCTTTAGAGTGCGGCCTGTTTATTCTTTGAAAAACTGCCTATTGCAAATTTATGAGGCTAGTAACGGATATAGGTTCTTAACTATTGCTTTTTCAAGAGCAAATTCAAAAACAAGATAAAAGTAGATACAAAATTTTGTCTACAATTAAAAAACTCCATGTTAACACACACTTTACCCATAAATAATCATTCTTTTTTTTATTTGCATTAACAGTTCGTTAGCAAGTTTTATGGCTGAAGCAATGTTAGTGCTAGATGTGTCAATATACTTTTCCTATTGATTATGTAAAAAAATTGACGTGTCCTGACTATACAATTGTCGAGATATAGCAAACATTATAAAATCCACCACAGTTGAGGTATTTGTAATATAAGCGATACAGAAGGTAAAGTAAGGTCCTAATAGGGATCATTGAGGAATCCATATACTCTTAGAGGTTCAATATCTATTAGAGTTGTAATTCATATATTTGGTCCTCCAGTTCAATTTTTAACCAGCCGTACGCTATTCTTCTTCTTAATCCATAAAGTGGTTTTACTCCAATTCAAACTGTTTGACAGTTAAGAATAGGTCAATTATTAGCAATAAATCGTCCCAACATTGAAAACTAATCTTTCTAAGATTTTTGAAAAAAACATGGCAACCTAAATGTACAATTTGAGAATGTTTCAGCAATTATCTTTTCACACAATCAAGACAAAATCCCCCCGATTTTTCATCTCAAGCTTTTGAAATAGAGGCATTTGAGGTTTCTTTCTTAAAATGAATTTTAGTTAACTAGACAAAAAGATAATTCAAATTCCTAGTCCACCTTTAAGCGCACTTTTAAATTATATGTATATTTGCGTTGTTGCTCAATTCTTAGATTAAAAACTAATCTAATTGGAAATCCAAGTTGGATTCAAAAGTTAAAATCAAAATCCATTGAAATATAAATCTAATAGTGGAAAAAAATTAATCAAATTAGATTTGTGTCCTCCGTTTTAATCTAGAAATTTAGAGGTGTCCAACCTGCGGGTCCGCGGGCCATTTGCGGACCGCCGATGGCCTCATACGGCCCCGCGAGGTCTTCCCCGACAAAAATAAAAGATCTCAAATGATTGATTAAAGATGATATCATGAATACCTCACACTAGACAAGAACCTTACCACATAACCACACATATAATAAACCCCCATACCCCCCCCCACACACACACACAACAAATCCCACCGCCTCTCCTCCCTGCCACTACCCACAAGCATACCACCACCACCACACACAATCAAACCTGTAAATCATCTAGTCCAAGGGGGCACACGTCACCTCCGTCAGAAGTTTTTGCCAAAGTCTGATATTTTACATGGACCTTGTTATTGAACCCTTAAGGAGTTGATTTCAACTTGTCTAATTCTCATTGACGAATTTCATCTATTGAGGGCGTGTTTTTTTTTTTTTTTTTTCAAAAAATTGGTCTGCAAATATGTTTTTCAAATCTATAAAAAATAAATAGTCGTAGCATTAGTGTCTCAAGAAAAAATTGATTCTACGTCTGGTTTTCAATTGGACCTTATGATTACCCATATTTCAATTGTTTTCAACCTAATATCAATTCTCATTGACTTTTTTTCCCAAATGGCGGCCAAAATGATAAAAAAAGCCTCTAAAAAGAATAAGTAGTCATGTAGAAGTGCTTCAGAAAATAGTTGAGTGTGTTTCAAATGTGTACCTTGGATACTATAATCATAAGGAGTTGTTTTCCAAGCCTCATGTTAAATTCTTAGTCACATTTTTTCAATGATCGAGGGCACTGTTTCAAATGTTGGTCAAAATGATATGAACAAATAATCTAACAATAGAATAGGCATGATTTGGACAACATCTCCTGGTAAGGTCTCCTGTTCTCTCTTGATCCATAGGTGAGAACGGAGGGCCAGCTAGGATGCACAGGGCCTGTTCGAATTCAAGTCCCATGTTGGGACAAGCGACTTCCTAGGCGGACACTCGTGAAACATTCTCTTCAAGAACTCATTTAGGACAGGTGAATTAGACACAGTAAATCCCCCTGAGAAGCCACGATGGACAGAAGCTGCGGCAGTGCGACAGGCTCTCATGGAGCGTGAGCTGGCCCCTTGTTGCTGGAAAACCCATTTGAGGAACTCTGCTACGTTTCACAAAGATTCCCAACAAGATCCTGTTCCAGGTGATCATCATTGCGTCTATGGTGAACGCCATCTGGTCCGCTCCCCAGGAACATTATGTCTGCAGCTGGTTGTTCCCCGCTGCTGCAAAAAAAAAGTTGATTAGAGGCCACTCGAGTCTGTTGAAGATCACCTTGCACACTGTTGGGTTGAGGTGCCATTCCACCGACAAGCCCCTGACCTTGGTCGGGGCATGGATGATTGTTCCCCTTCTCGACAGGGTACCCACTAGAATGTTGCCTGCTCCAGGCAGATGGACTGCCTGGAGCTCGATCCTGTGGCACTGGCACCATATCAACAGCTTGATTGTCTCTTGACATATAGTCAGGCTGTGGGTTCTCCCAGGGGCCCGTTCCCCAAACTCGTGCGTAACCCTACGTGTATACTAACTCATGTGTACATGAGGACACATGGCGTATGTCCTACAAAACAGACCTTTTCATACCAGTTACACAGTTGTTGTGAGGTTGCATCCACTGAGGTCGTGGAGGACCTTTGGAGAGACGTCTATACCCTTCGACAGCCGGTCTCTTTTGGAGAAGGACTGCTGTGAAGCTGGCGATAAGGCAAGAAGCCATAACCACAGTTTGACTGGAGCCGTCTGCCTGGGAGGTAAAAAGGTTCCGTCCCCGTGAGAGGAAGTACATTCTGGAACCACATCTGTGCTATTAGAAGCATGTTACACGCGCTGGATCTCGAGAGCTTCTCCAGCACCCTGGGTATCATCGCTATCGGGGGAATGCATATGCCGAGACCCTGTCCCCGCTGATCGTCATTGCGTCTATGGCGAACACCATCTGGTCCGTTCCCCAGGAACAGTAATTCCCGGCTGCTCCAAAAAGGTCGATTAGAGGCCTCTGGGGTCTGTTGAAGAAGACCTTTGTACATGAACCAAATGTAAGAAAATGCAGGGTCATTGGGTTAGAGCACGACACTGTTGGGTTGAGGTGCCATTCCTCCGACAAGCCCCTGACCTTGGTCGGGGCATGGATGGTTGTTCCCCTTCTCGACAAGGTACCCGCTAGAATGTTGCCTGTTCCCGAGAAATGGACTGCCTGGAGCTAGATCATGTGGCGCTGGCACCATATCAGCAGCTTGATTGTCTTTTGACGGAGTCAGGCTGCGGTTACCTGCCTGCTTGTTTATATAAGTCACTACCGTGAGGTTGTTGCAGCGTAGGGCGATCGTCTTGTCCTTGACCTTGGGAAGTAGGCGTCGTAGTGCCAGGCGGACTGCCCACAGCTCCAGAAGGTTGATGTGATGCTTCGCAATGGCTGGAGTCCAAGACACTGCCAATCGCCAGCCTTCCCAGTGGGCTTCCCAGCCCGTCTTGGACGTGTTTTGGTGAGAGTAGAAGGGTGAATGTTGTGAGGCTGCATCCACCATTTGGCGTGGTGGACCTTTGGAGAGACATCTTTTTCCCCTTCAACATCCAGTCTCTCTTGGGCTGAACTTGGAGAGAACGTGAAACTGTATGTATCTCGTACGTAGGGGCATTGGGGAAGGACTGCTATGAGGCTGACTATAAGGCCAAGAAGCCGTAACCACAGTTTGGCTGGAGCTGTCTGCCTGGCGAGGAGGTCCCGCGCGCAGACGACTACAGCTGTTGTTGTCTCTGCTGTCGGGAATACCTTCCCTCTGCCCGTCTGCCTAAGTCTATGACCGAGCCCAGTAACTGCAGGGTCAGGGATGGTTGGAGGGCTGACTCCCATTTGATGATTAGTCCATGGGAGCTGACAAGGCTGCAGGTCTTCCAGATTTGAAAGCGGAGGGCCTCTGGGGATGGGGCAGTGATCAGCCTGTCGTCGAGGTAAACGTAGATGAACGTTCCTTGTCACCGCAGAGCTTCGGCAATCACCTTGACTATCCTTGTGAAGGTCCTTGGGGCCGTGGATAGCCTGAAGCGCAGGCTCTTGAACGGGAAGGTCTCGCTGTTGATGTAAAAACCGAGCCACTTTCTGTCTGAAGGATGGATGGCCACTTGTAGGTATGCAGCTACACCCCTGAGAATTAGACAACAAGTTGGAAGTTATTCCTTGTGGTATTATTGAACACATGAAAGTGAAAAAACAAACTTGGCAAACCTTCTGAAGTAATAGCAACAGGATGACGTGTGCCCCCGACTAATCCCCTATTACACCAACTCTTAGCTGCACTAATAAATTCACTGGATGATTATTTCCCGGGGGTACTGGTGGGGGTACTTCCATATCATAAATATGTGTCTCATTTTCAGCCTTCTGTTATAAGAATGCCCCTTTTTTCATGACAATTTTGGTGAATATGGGTCTCTTTTTCAAAATGTTTACAAATTACTTGGAAAATTAGTCAATTTTCCCAATCTGAAACCGAACTTTTCTCAAAGTTGTTGGAAAATTAGTCATAATTCCTCAATCTGAAGCCAACATCTTTCCAAATTTGCTAAAACGGGCTACATTCCTAGGAAAATGGCAAATTTGTTTTTAATTTGGCCCATAATCTGCATCTCTGGTATAGCTATGAGTCTAATTTTGGAAATATTGGTATAGATATGGGCATATTTCCAGACTCCCTACCCAAATCAAACTTGACACCCCAGGATTATTTGCTTGCCGTCCACCATAGGTTCGGATTCAACCAATGCGGCTCCTGCATCAAAAAGGTTGGACATCCCTGATATATTGCATTCTACATGTGGACTGGTGATGATCCATAAATAGAAATAAATTTGCCAACATTTCAAAATCCCTATAGCCTTAACCTTATTCTAAATTTTACCATAACCTTGAATATAAACTCGTATCCAAAACCAAAGTTAAAATTTAACATTACACTTAGTTGGTTAAAACATTTGTCATGTGTTTTGTTCTACTTGAACTTTTATGTTAACTCTTATGTTCTTCGTTCTGAACTGCCGCTTCAAAATCACATGGATAGACTGCTTACAATTCCATGTTTCTTTAACTCTTCCTTCACCTTCGCCAGGTAGTCAGGATCCGGATAGCCATGATTGTCACTACAATAAATGTTGAAAAAAGGTCAGTTAAGAATGTCACATAAAAACAGCAAAGGAAACCTTTAAACCCTATCAAAGATTAAAGGTGCAACGAGAGATTTTGAGGCACCCAAAATATTATGTCATAATAGCAATTTCATAAAGATTAGACACTCAATAGATTGCTTACCTTGTATTTGACTACAGAAATGTATGAAAAGGGAGAAAAAGTGTGATTTTAATTTGCTTATTTCCTGGGGGGGGGGGCACTTGTATTCAAAGGTGGATATGATGCGTGAACAAGAAAACGCGTAAAAAGGGTCTTTTTGCAACAGGCGATGTACGCGCGTACATTGATTAGTGTGTCAAAAACAGCAAAATGTGGAAAAAAGGGTATGTTTTTCTTAACTCTGAAATTGTGATGTACGAGTTTAGGGAATGTAATAATCAAATTAAGCAGAGATAAAAAAAAAGCTAGATAATAGGGTAGGGTAGCAAAAACTGACAAAAATACTTTTTAGTGTAGCAAAAACAGACAAAAATACTTGTTTAGAATAGGTATTTTAGTCGGTGGAAATACTTGTTTAGGGTGCATTTTGTAAATCCATATTCACGCATCATATCCACCTTTGAATACAACTGGCTCCCCGGGCTTATTTCAATATAAAACATAGGCTGAATTTCGTATTTGCTCCTATACGAAATTAGAAATTTCATAATTTTTGTACCAAAGAAACATTTCTCAGCTTAATCCTTTCGTGGGAAGATTTTTTGAGGAAAGCTTTACATCAGGGCAAAAACAGACTTCAATATTTTAGGGAGACATGATAATGTGAAATCTCTTGTTGCACCTTTAAAACACAACGATAAGTTTGAACATGCAATACCTCACTGGGTATATGCTTACGTAAGATGAATCCCACTCTAGGTGAACCGGTGCATATAATACAGTTCGTGTGCTGAGTTCCTCACCACCCATCGTTCGATTGTGTTCTCCATGAGTGCTGTATGCATCATTTGTTTTTCAGCAACTGTACCCAAATGGCCTCGTCTACAAGGTCAATGTTTATTCCGTACATGTTGTTATGTAGCTAGGACACTCTTATATGGGGGACACTCAGTTTCTTTACACCGGGACGGTTGTACGACAGGCACGTGCGCTTCGGCTAGGAGCAATCAATTTAGAGCAGGAGCATGATATCAAAGTGACCTTATTTAAAGGGGGCATTTCGTGATCCACACCCTCGTTCCCCGACTTACCTAAAAAAAGTTGAATTTTTATATCAGCTGAACATGCCTTAGTAATCCACGTGTACCTAATCTTACGTGCAATCTCTCTATCTGTGAGAATTTGTCAATTGTATTTTCTGTCCGTAAACGGGGCAGCAAGCAATTGTCATACCACAAAACTGCAAGAAGGGATCGACTCAATTTTGTGAATAACTTTTCCAAGGATATCTGCCTGAACAATTAATAAAAACAGGTAAGGTGCTGAATCACGAATTGCATTCTTAGGAAGTTGTGTCATGGCCCCAACTACAGAAACTGTTTTAAGCACCTTTGATTGTGGGTATATGGACAATCTATACAATGAGAGTCTCAAATTGCAGTGAACACTTTTTCAATAGGGGCCACATGGGTCATAGGAGGAATTTTAAAATGCTCAAAAATGCTGAAAAGGTTTGCCATACTATCCGTCTAGTCCTCTACTATCTAACCCGCAGCCCGAGATGCTGTTCACATGTAGCGCCAAATGTCCTGTGTGTCATTAATTGGGATGTCAGATTGTATCCTGCTGGATGTCTCGAGCAATCACATCAATGTCGTTAAAGGGGCGACGACGCCTGTTTTGGCATGGTAACTCCAATAACAGTGACATCTGAGACTTCTTGATCATCGCACGATGACAGTGACCGGCAAATCGTGCACGGCGTTTGTGGAACAGAAGATGAAATGGAGGATATCTCCATATCTGTGCTCACGCCATGAGATGTTTTGTACTCGCAAAAGAAGCTTGGTGTAGGTGCATCCATCTATCCTGTAGCTCTTTCTTCATGGCCCGGTCTCAGAATCCATATAACAGGATCTCTCTACACAGGCTCTAAAGATTTTCAGCTTGGTTGAATTGGAGATACAGATTGCCATAAGTGTGTGCATTTTAGTTGCAGGCATCCAAGCTGTCCTTTGGTGAACAGGCAGTCTTTCTTGCGGGTCGGCAATAGGACCCTAGATACTTGAATCCTTGACCTCTTTGAGTTGGCTACCATCTGGTGTTGGGCAGATAGGTTTGTGATCAATCTTCCTCATAGTCATAAAGATTACAAAAATCTTCGGCTAGGTCATCAAGGATTCCAAAAATGTTACAGTTTGGTGACCATCTGTTTTGGAGTTATAGGGTGAAATTAATAAATGGTAAAAGGTACTGCGATTACATTAACGTTATCTCTGATTATATTTTAAATACCTGCAATTATTGCCTGAGGACAATGCACTCCAAAAAGTATAGTTTTATTATTTTAACTGTTTACTTACCGAAGAAGGTCAATGCCAATTGAGTTGCCCTATGTCCTATTTTTTGCCACATAGCATGATTAACTCTGCATTGCAGATGCTACAAACATTCTTATTTTGATACATTAAGGTAGATGAACTTTTTCATTCTTTACTAAAATTAGAGCAACTTCTGTTTGTGACCCCTGTAACAAATGGAAATTGATCTTTTTCTTTTTTTTATTACAATTTTAGTATTGTTACCCTATAACAAAAACAAACAAAACATGGTCATAGAGGGTACTAATCCTTATGACTCGACGGACAATGTGGCATACTTTTTTAAATGTTTGGAGCATTTCCAAAAAGTTTGACCCATGCGTAACCTTAAATTGTCCTATAGAAGAGTGACACCACATTTGTTTACCACCACAATTTGTTAACAACCTAGCATTAATAGAGAGGGCCCATACTACCTACCAAAGGGTTCAAACCTTTTTCTGTAGTGGAATGAACGATGATGTTTGATCCGGGTCCGTGCTCATTGATCATTTAATTTTTCTGTAACTGGAATTCTTAGGGCTACACTGGCGTAAACTAAGGTTTCCTTGAACCAATCGGCCATGTTATTGTGTCTTTCATACGCTTATTACATTGAAATATCGACTTATCATGCCACCTCTTATGTTGTGCTTGTGAGAAATAACATCCGACCATGTAACTTGAAGTACTCCACTTTTCCTTGTTTACAGTAAATGTAAGGTAGTGGTGAATGCTGTCCTCAACATCCATACAGTTTCGATACCCTCAGAAGTATTCGGCAAATACGCTTGAATCGGATTTCCCTTGAAATGCCTTCCCCTGTATGTCCATTGATCTGTGATAATTCACCATAGAAAACTTTTCAATCAAGAAGAAACGGAACCACCCACCCCCAAATAATCTAGTGAAATTAATTAGACAATTCAGATTTACATCAAATGGGAGGAATGCGAGATGTCAACCTTTATAAATCAGATTCATCACAATAAACTGGCATGAATGAGACCTAATTCTGAAGTCGCTGCATTTTGAATCAAAGAAAAGAATAAACAGTCTCACCAGTACCGCGGAAGCTACAGTCTGATTAAACACACACACACCAACACACCCTCACACACACACACACCCACCCACCACACACCACACACACACCCACGCACGCACCCACACACACCCACGGCGCCGCAACGCACACACGCACATCTGCAACTAGAAAGAAAATCCATAATCGCATATTGATTTCAGATTGTACCATATTGATTCTTGACTAAACACTCACGCATTCAATTCCCCCGAAGTTGGATCTTTGAAACGGATGTAGCCCTCAGCGTTTTTTTTTTTGATTATCATGTTCCCAAAATATGGCGATTAAAAGAGCTGGTGAACGATGAACTTGTTGATCACACCACCTAATGAATACAGACACAGAAATGCCAGCATGCAGCAATGGTTTAAATTAGCCGCTTATAACGTGTAATGGTTCGTTACAGTGGAACGCCAGTTGCATATTAGTTCCGGTATTTTTTACAATTTTAAAGCTAAGCGTTCATATATTTGCGGGTGCGAGTCCTCGAAAAAACCTAAGGGGTTTGACGTGTGATTTGTTTACGCGCAACCTGCTTTACACCTTCAGCATTCGTAATAGACCGCAGTCATGGTACAACCTTGAAGAATTTTAGTTTTGAGCTGCGAAGGTATTGCGCAGATACGCGATAACGGGCGTTTGTTTGCTTTTTGAAACTGCATCTCTAGCCTGCTTCCTGCTTTGCTGCTGCCGTATGTGGATCGGATTTTTATTATGGTTCGTTTTACAGAAAGCAATGCCTCCCAATATAAGAAAATAAAAGTAACGGTGATGACTGATGACGACTACCTGGAATCCCCAGAAGGTGATTTCCAAGTGAAAGGTAAAATAAAGCTAAACAAGTTGATTGGACTGTATTTTCAATTCCATGGTATCTTATTAGATATGTTTGATTCCATCGACTAAACCTATTCTATGTTTTGTTTTCTTCTATGCAGCTGATGGTAAATTGTTCCACCTCATCCTACAGTGGATATTACCTGCAGCAGCGGGGGCGGCACCATGGGTAAAATCATAGGGCGAAACATCATAGGGGGGGGGCGAAACAGTACAACATGAACTCCTTTTTTGGTTAAAAAACCCATTTTTTGCGCAAAAACACCTGTTTTTACCTAAATGTTTGAAAATCTCGGGTCTGGGGGGGGGGGGGCGGGCGGCCGCCCCCTGCCAACCCCTGGCGCCGCTCTACCTGCAGGGAGAGGAAAGATTCTCCTAATCAAAATCCGACTCCTGCCCCCACCAAAATGAAAAATAAAATTGATAGTCATAACCATTTAACCTGAATATATTTTAATCTTTCCTGGTAGTCATATGAGCCATTTTCTGTACGGACTTTAAAATTCGAGTTTGTTGCACCCACCTGGTGATTCATTAACATATCACCTGAAGGGGTTATTCGCCTGACTATGGGGGAAAAAAAAATGTTTCCCGCCTGGAAAAGCTGCACATTAGCCGTGTACTGCCTTATGGCCGCCAACTGTTTTAAGAAAAACGTCATTGTAATTTCAGTATAGCATAGGAATTGTATCCCTGACTAAACAAATAAGTTTTACCTTCCTGAGGTGGGCTTAACATTTAAGTGTCCAGTATCCACACTTGTTCTTATCCCAACGATTTGTCATTTTAATTCATATAGCAAAATATCATTTCCCCCAAACCTTTTTCTTTTGAAAAATATTTTTTTTTAAGTCCCCTTCAGGAAGGCCAAAACGTTATATCGTGTAGTCGTAGATAGAATTTCATCTGCAAATGAGACTTAGAATGCAGTTTTCAATAAAACAATGGCGGCCATTTTGAAATGGGCAGGACACGCTAACGTGCACTTTTCGGTGTGGAAGCATACCTAATCCTACACTGACCCTACACATGGAGCGAGCGGCTGCCGGTGCACAGTTAATGGTCTTTTATGAATTTGCTTTTGTACCTGCCGGGAAATAATGCATACACCTTCTGGTGCACATATTTCACACAGATGTCTATTGTTTACAAGTTGGTATGCATTGTTTCCCGCCATATTGGTTAGGTAAAGGCACTTCCTGATGTTGTCATGCGGCGACTCAGACCCGCTATCCATGTGTAGATGTCAGTGAATCCTAGTCAGGGGGACATCTCCTCACGGTGATATATGGAAAATTAATCACCAATTGGGTGAAACGAAACGGCGGCTAACAGTCCCATCTTACCTTACAACAAAGATAAGTAGTCACGTGCTTTTGTTCAAAACTTATGGCGCCTGCCACCAAGTGTTTTGGGCGTTTTTTTGGGGACACACGGTACATTTTAAGACGTATTTCCGCAGTCAATGGAATTGGTCCTCTCCTTTGTTAATAATTTAATTATAATTAAATTGCTAATGAAACCCGCTGAAAAAATATCGTTCCTTGTACCCACGAGTGCTCATGCCGCTTACCAAAGTTCGAACCCGTTTAAAATGTGACCTTTTTAATTCGGTTATATGCTCGTTGGCGTCCTACTGGTTAGGGTTTTTAGAGATAATAATTTAACGGGTTCGTTAGGGTTTTAGAGAGAACGTGAATGGAAGACAGAGACCTTCAAAAAACTTTCAGGAAATTCTTAGACTTCCGAAATGCAATCTGAATGACAAATTACGTGGCTTTGCGCAAATCATGTCTGGATACGCATTCGCATTTCATGACAACACCATAATGTCTACTTTGTGATTAAAAAGCTGTTTTTAAGTTATCACGTCACCTATTTCT
Source organism: Ophioderma brevispina (assembly GCA_023653785.1). Lineage (NCBI taxonomy): Eukaryota > Metazoa > Echinodermata > Ophiuroidea > Amphilepidida > Ophiodermatidae > Ophioderma > Ophioderma brevispina. The sequence goes on from JAMKCH010005737.1 coordinate 65,829, forward strand.
TGTCATTCAATTTCGTGAGTTCAACAGCGATGGACGCATTCCCATCTTCCATTAACGTTATCTCATATCCAGTCCATATTACAGCTCAGAATTTCTCCCATAAAATATTAGACTCTAACGAACCCCTACATCATACTATAGTATACTCAAGAGTCCGTCTATGAAGACAATATGAGTTCCTCTTTACAAATCTGCAACCCCTTAGATGCCCCCCAAGATGGATTTTGCCATCTTGCTATAAGATGCCCGGTGTGAAAGTAGATATAGTCCACCAGGAGCCATAGTCAGAGCTCCACAGACGACAATGGAATAAAACGTGAATCAAATATTGCGCGGAGAGTCAACGGAATCGAGTGCCCTATTCTTTACCGTTGTAGGTGGACTATGAGTCTGACCGACTATATAAACTTTTACATTGTTGCCCATAAAGTTGGAATATTACTTTTTTTTTCAGACCCAATCTTAAAACGTATTTCAATTTGAACGCCCCAGTAATCATCTTAGAGTAGATGAAACGATTACCTATGAGTGCCTCTCCCAGATGAGTGAATCCTGCATAATTGTGAATTTACGTACACTGCCTTTTGTTGGATCTATAATAAAAATTCCTTTAAAAGGACAGGCGAGTCAAGGGGACATAGCCATGTAAAAGGTATGTTAAAGGTATTGAGTAAGATGACATTTTTGTGGGATTTTTTGCAAGTTGACTTATGTGATTTTTTGGACACATTTAGCCGAGGTATCATGAACGTAAATATGTTAACATCAAGTGAAATAGAGGGTTCAATATCCCTCTATTTACATTACGGTAATTTTTAAAGGAAAATTCGACCAATCCAAATACAAATAAATACGCTTTATAATTCGGGAAACAACAACGCTATACTTATCCACCACAAGGTTACCCTGCAGACTCACCAGCAGAACTAAAAGAAGTAATTCCCAATATTTTGCATGCGACGGACGTAAAGTTGTTTTATGGATCGCACACGTACCAACGTGGATCACTAACATTTGTTTTAAATAATTATTTAAAGCATTTTAAAAAACTTTAAAGCTCCCCTTTTCAGGAACATTGTCACCCAATGACTTCATATCGTTTTCTTTGTAAATTTTACCTCTGTCCCAAAAGACTTAAATTTGTCAAATTTTAAATGTTTCACCCACGCTATTGCACTATTTCAATTCATATACACACTTATAACATCGTTACTTCATGACTATTACCATATCAGTCCCACCGTATTTTCTCGTAAATATCACACTTTCTATTAAAAAGTGGCACATAGTACATTTCACACACAGGGGAAAGGCACTAGTACTACTAACATGAGATCTGTCATCCGACTATGGTTTTGAAGCCCCTGCCTATGGAACTGGATGTGGGACATCAGGTAGAAAACAACAGCCTGAGGTTTATTAGCACGATTTCAGGGTGACCAAAAAAAAATCAAAAGTTCATCTAGACGTTAATTTGCGTAAAAATGACGTGACTCGTATAAACCGAACCCACAAAACTTAAATAAAGGTGACCGCTCCAATCAAATCCTGCCATTCATGTTTCCTAAAAAAATATAAATCCTCTTATTAAGGTTGCTGATCCAATCACAATTCTAACCAAAATTTTCCCTTCAGGCCTCACTTATATACATAAAAGCAATTAATCAATCCAAACTTTTGGATAGTGAAAGATTTTGAAACGTTTTTATTCTACATCAAAATGAAAACATTCGTAAGATGGGCATTGTCGTGATCCACAGCAATCCCCTTGATTACCTAAAAAATTTATTTTAAAGGAAGATATTTTTTATATATCAACTGAACCGTTGACTCAAGCATTAAACACAATAAGCCATTTCATCTTACTAATACCTTCACATCCTAATTACATTGATATTATCCCCCTCTTGACCGTCCTTTCTTTTTTAAAGAATTTTATTTATTATTATTGATATCGCCCACGCTTGCGACATGTGGTCAAACGTTTAAGGCAATCCTTCTTTCAATGCACTCATGGCTCACGCATACAAATAAGTCTGCAAAAAAAAAAAATAAATCATCTTACTAATACCTTCACATACCAAATACATGGCTATTTCCTCTTTACCCGCCCTTTCCTTTTTAAAGGAATTTTTTATTTATTATATTGATTCGCCACGACTTGCTCCATGTGGTTCCAACGTTTAAGCATCCGTTCATTCAATGCACTCAATAACGATTTAAAGACGCGTTAAGACCACATTCAGTGATTTGAAAAATTTTGAAATTTGGCAGGGATAGCTTGCAAGAGTGAAGATTTTCTGTGCTATTCTCTTATTACCTTTTCCAGGCTGTAGAATTGACCAGAAAAGGAAGAAAAAAAACGGCAGTGTTCCCATACGTTCTCCATCAATTACGTGTTTTAGTAAGTGTCCGAACGGACAGTATTACTAAAATCTCCGATTCTGTCCTTATTAGGTTGCTTCTGTTTATTCATTTGCAGGGATGTTGGATACCTGTACTTGTTACATACATACAAAAATCTGATTTTTGATGATTTTTCAATTTGCTGAGTTAGTAAATCCCATGATAGTGTAGTTTAACCAGGCAATCACTGAAAATTTCTCAGGAACCTTCGCTGATATTTGCCCTGTATTCCTACTCTTTTGAACACTAATTTCTTTTTGTAAATTACGTTCAGTTTTTGAGAGAGTACATATCCATATGACGTAAAATTGCACAACCTTTCATAAACTATCATACGTGTAGATTTTAGAGGAGCTGATTTTGCTAGGGAGCACAGAAGATTGCAGCTCGGACATTTGGGACATGCTGTCTTTATGGACGAGAGCCGCTATATCCTTGACCGTCAAAATGGAAGACAATTGGTTCGTCGATTACGTGGTGAGAACCTCCGAGATGACTGTATTCAGGAATCACTCAAGGTGGCGGAGGCACAGTGATGGTATGGGCCGGTATTCATTATGGAGGAAAAACGACACTGGGGGTGCCACATGGAAACATGGACGCCGTCGTGTACCTGCACATTCTGGAAAACCACTGCCTGCCACATGCAAGAAGGGTTTATGCAAACAATTTTCGGCTGCAAGACGACAATGCCACGCCGCACAGGGGCGCTGTAGTGAGAAAATTTCTTGAGGCAGAGGGGTGGAGCAAATATCATGGCCTGCTTGCTCACCCGGGTTGCTCACCTGATATGAACCCTATCGAGCATGTATGGGATGCCTTAGGCCAAGCCATCAATGACAATTCCTCAAACTCTACAGGAGTTAGCTCAGGCTGACCAATGAGTGGGACGCTCTGCCCATTGACATCATAAACAACATTGTGGACAGTATGCCGCGACGTCTTGATCCACTGATTCATGCCAGGAGTGGATATACTCGATATTAGTGACTGATTGACATTTTAAAACAGTACTATTGACCCAAAAATGTGTTTATCTGTAAAATGGACTGATCTGAAAAATCGTAACAAAATTCTTAAATCTGTTGTTCAAATACTCCCTTTTCCTTTCAGGTTAAGGACACACAGTTCGTAAAGGGTTGATTGTGGACTAAGTTCATGGTGATATGTTCGGAAGAGACTGATCAATCAAGAAGTGTGGCGATATACACCCTAGATATCATAAATAACTTGCACTGTAAGAATCATTCCATAAAAAGTGGCCAGAAATATTGTATTCCAACTTTATGGGCTACTGTGTACACCGTACTACCAAGACATTTTAATCAATTTATCTCTGAGCCTGTGTGTCTGTGTATCGGGGTCTCTCTCTCTCTCTCTCTCTCTCTCTCTCTCTCTCTCCCTTCTTTCTCCGTTCACTAATTTATTTTTTCTCGTTCTTATTGTATTTCGTAATACTAACTTCGACAGTTCCATCAGGAAACTCATAGTCGACTACAACGGCACCGATCCCAGATTCACCAGGTAGCGTCAAGTTGGTTCGTATGTAATACGTCATACTTCCGGGGGGTATTCTGTTACGAACTACGCAATACAGCGCAGGGCAACTCAGGCAATGTGAAGCTGGCGCGATGTGTTGATTTATGCACATAGAACAGAAAGTGTGTCCGCAACCTTCTAACATCTTCACATCATGGTCTAAATAGCAGTTGCTACACACCATGTGCTTCTGGCCTTGACATCCAAAGATTGTTTGCCCTCACTCTGAGTCTGCACGCCTGAAGAATAGTACCTTTCTTTATGTGGGATTGCTGTGTCGTATCTAAAGGAAGATTAACAGTTGTAGATGATCCACCAAAGCCAAATGTATTCATCACTGGCTCAATGAGACTGCTTAAATAGCCAGTCTGTTGAGGTTGAGAATCGTCTTTACAATGTCCCACTTCTTGATTTTGAATTTTCTTTGGTACAGCCCCTTGAGTCTGTCTTGTACTTTGTTTCATTTCGGGAAAGTCATCACTCCATGTTTGGGTATTGGATTGATGAGAATTTTGACTCGCCGATGCTTTGACCGATACACAGATGGGTTTGAACGTTGAAGAGAAAGTGTTCCCCAATTCAGTAAAAGCCAGGTCGTCTGCATTAACGAAGTTAATCTCTTTCACGGATCTACCTGCTTGACTGAATCGTTGTATCGAATGTCCCATCGCTCGCGCACAAACGAGATGGAAGGTTCCCCAGAACGACCTATTAATGGTAATGTTATTGATCTTGCAGCCAATTTCGTGTCAGCATATGAAAGAATCTTTAGTAAAGAAGTTTCAATGTCTGCACTTCTCGGTTCTGTGATGTGCAACACATTTGTACTTCCAAGCTGATGTCCCTTGGTAGTGATGATATCACCTGGTTTTAGAGGTCTCTTGAAATTACCGATGCATTTGTTGCATTCACTTTGAAAGTTTGGACCTGCGGCTTTACTAATTATCAACGAAAGGCCGTCAATATTCTTAAGTATTTCATCAGTACAGTTTATCATCGCATCTGCTTTTTGAGTAGTTATGTCACCAAGTTGATTTACTAGGAGTATTCCTTCATCGGTTTGGAATGTTTGTCTCTGGAAATCGGTAGGTTTGGCACTGGCTTGTCCGTCATTAACTTTATTACTCTGCGCAGTGAACTTGTCATTTAAAGCCCTTCGTATTGGAAAAAGTCCTTCCGCAGTAAGAAATACAGATGGTGAGATTTGAGAGTTCCTCAGTGGCGGAGGTTGGCCATTTCCCACATTGCGATCTGTCGTTAAGGAATCTGCTCTGTGTTGAGAACTCTGGCTAGTTTGATCTGTGTTGTCTGATGTAGGCCCTCTTAGTCTTCTGTTATGCAACAATCCAGCAAGAGTTCTGAACTCTCTAATTGCGTCGTCTGCTTCGCCCTCGGCCGCACAGATAATAATCTCATTGGTATTTCTTCCACTGATGGTATGAATATTTGGATATACTTTCTTCGTACCTTTTACAGCTGCAGCGATAGCTCTCTCAGAAATGTCTTGGCAATTGATAGGAATGCGCCTAATACGAAAATACGTATTTTGATACAAAGATATGAACTCTTCTTTTGCCTTATGCAGATTATCAAGAGAACATTTGCTTTTCCAAGGTCTGTATGGTCTGAAATACACTGCTTGCTGGTTATCATCTTTTGAGGCTACTTCTTGTATTTCCAAAGTGATCTTATATTTCGTTTTGATAGCATCCAATTCATTTTTGTTCACCGTAGATAAGTATTCGAATACTATCTGATCTACAGACAAGCTCTCATAGCACGAAATGGAGTTGCTCAATTCCTGAGCGGCATTTTCAACTGTTGTTTTATCCCCGCAAATTGTACACTCCGTTTCTTTATTCCATGCCACCTCAACATTTGGGAATTTCTTCTTTAGATTCTCTTGAACCATTTTAAGTTGGTCATTGTCGACCTCATTTATGGGTACAATTTCTTTGATTGTGTTACGTGATATATTGTAGTACAATTGAGTGAATTCCTCTTGTGCTTCAAATATGTCTGTGCTTTGCTTTCCTTTATTTGCTCGCACACGTCTTGCTTTTAATTTCAGTAATATATTGCTGGGATTTGCCGGATCACTTGCACCCATTTGAATTTTTAAACTGTGTTTTTTCTCCAGATCACCCAATGCACTCTGATGATGTACTTTCATGTACTGGAATATCAGTTGATCCACAGGAATAAATGAATCGCTAAATCGACTCTGTGGGCCTACTGCACCAGAACTCGGTACTTCCGCAGAAGGGAAATTTGTAGCTTCATTGCTATTTGCTTCAGCTTTTGTTCGCGTCGACGGTAGCATTGGTTGGTCATGATCGGAGTAATTTGAAGAGTCGCAAGGATGACTAAAATGATTTTCATCAGGCTCTATTAAGATTGTATCTTCATCTGCGTTTTCAGCAGAAGGTTTCACATCAGCACTCAAAGTACTTTCTTTCATCTCTCGACTTCTGGTTGCATTGGTGGTCACTTGTGTTGTTCGGACTCTTGTGTTTGTTTCACGATTCCTGTTGTCTAAATGGTCTTCATATACATTACTTTTAGATATTCCAGTCATGTATGTTTCCTGCTTACCAATACCTGCAATTATTTCCGTCCCATCATGAAAGTTAGGTTTAGATTGAATTGATGCCTCGATCTCCATCCGATCATGTGATGCATTTCTACCAGAATCTTCAGCTGATGATTTAGTTGATGTATTTTGAGACCAACTAAAATACAGATCATCTTTTTCCATATCTTGAGACGTTTTTCCCTTTCCAGAACCTTCGTTTCGATCAATAATTGCGCTGTGTGACTGGCCTGATCTTTGAGGCAAGCCAAAAAATATCCGTAAAGTAGATTTCAGCTTGGTGAATTTGCTTCAACGTTCCACTGAAACGTTTACTATCTTCTGTGAACTTCAATCCCATTTTGTCTTGCATCAATGATGTTATTTTGTTCATCTTTATTTTTGGTATGCTTTTCATGTAGAATGCATCAAATGTCGCAGTTACCTCTTGGAAAACCTACGACATATAAAAAAGCAAAAAAGTGAGGTTATTAAAGGCTGACTCAGAGATTTCGAAATATAATTTCTTTCGTGTAGTAATTACAAATAGTGAACTAGAACTAAAGATACTCTCCTAAAATGCTTAATTCCAAAGTTAGAGGTGAATCGGATTTTTTTTGTTTTCAGCAGTACATGCACGTTTATGTACAGTAAAGCAGTGGCATAGGATACTGTGTTTAACAAAAAATCCGGATCCGGAAATTTAAACAAAGTTGTGAATTTCTATATGAAGGACTTTGATTTGAGCTTAGTTATTTCACACAGAGATTATTATATGGACACGCATTATGTATATGCAAAAAACATAATTTGTTTGAATATTGAGGGCGCCCTCCTCGGGAAATCTCTGAGTCAGCCTTTAAGCTTTACAAAAAATACACCCTATTTTGCGCCAATATGATTGATGCTCGACCTCGTGACGCGTAACCTAAACCTTATCCCTGAACATCCTCTATGACCTTCTTTTTGATGAACTTCTTTTCATCTGCTTAAAGAGACATGAGGATATTTCCAGAAAGAAGCGCCCCCAATTTTTCTCGAACTTAGGTTTTTTACATATTTGGAATGCTTACCAATGTATTAGATCACACCTGAAGTGAATGATTCAGGTGATGATGATTTAGTAGTTTCTGTCGTGCACGACAGAATGTCAAAGCATGGTTTTCTATGGGGAAAGATTACGATAGCAGGCAAGATCAAAACAAGATTAGCGGTTTTCTTTTGCACCTGTTTGTCCAATAAACCTTCCAAACGTAGGCAGTAGGTGGTCTACAACCGATCCAGTGAAATTTCAGAGAAATTCATATCCTTAAAAAAAAATCTCCTCCTGTCACTTTAAGGTGCATTTTGAACACCTTTGAAAAATACAAATCCAAATGGAGAAGAGATTTGTTGATGCGTTAGTTTGTCATTTTGTATCAAACTAAGCCTGGCAAAACAACAGAACGAATCAAATTGGGTACAATAATAAACAATGCAAACCATTAGTCGATTTTAACTATTTTAATGAGGAACGATCATAAGCGATCCCGTGGGTCATACACGACCTCGTTATAGTGACTTGAGGATATTTTTATAGGATACAAATTTCTCTCAAATTTCACTGGATCGGTTGTAGACCACCTACAGAGAACGTTTCGTAGGTGTATTGAACAAACAAGTACAAAGAAAACAACAAAGCTTGTTTTCAACTTAGCTGCTATCGTAATCGTCCCCATAGAAAACCATGCTTTGAATTTCTGTCGTGCACGACAGAAAGTACTAAATCATCATCTTATCCCATAAAGACGGCGTATTCGGCTTATTCACTTCAACTGTGATCTAATACATTAGTAAGCATTCCAAATATGCAAAAAGAAACGGGGTTCGACAAAAATTGGGGGCGCTTCTTTCTAGAAATCTCCTCATGTCTCTTTAAGTGCACATTTTTACCATTACTCATACAAACAATGCAGAAAAATGAGGGTTGCAACAACTCCCTGGTTAGAGGTGTTACAGAAAAAGGCATTTGCTGTCTGGTTATAGCACTTGCCAGCAGTGTTATTTTGCTTGGTTAGTTTTGGTGTAGTTTTTTGTAGTTCACTTGATAAAGGCTGATTTTTCAGCCGAAACGTCGTGTTTTAGTGTTGCTGTTTGTCTGGTAAGTTGTTGTTCTTTCCTGTGTTTCCTATGTTGGTTGAGATTGTTTGTTTGGATATATTACAGAAAATACGTTGGATGCACAAGAATTATGTACCTTATATGGCAAGGTGGTTCAAGAGTCACTAGCTTCACCTGCTTTCGTTAGCAGGGGTGACATATTAGCTTCTACAATAAACATTATAACCTATTTTCTATTGTTATATAGCCTCCATTTTTGTGATTAAAAATATTTATTTGATTTTCAATTTTATTTGAGAAAAGATTTCTCACGGGGAAAAGTACTTTGTTTATGATAAAAAAGAGAGCAGGGGATTCCCAAGTGCTATATTGAGCTCACACCTGTTATTTACAACTACATGTAGATAGATTGCACAAGAAGGGAAATGGGAATTCCCCAAGATGCATTCAGATCAAAACATATTGCTTGATTTGGGGATTCCACATGAAGTTATATAATTGTGAGATGGTGCAATGTAGATGATGTAATTAATGTGAAATCTGCTTTGACAGTGCTAGGTTATGTTTATGCATGATAATGTTGTAATACCTATTTTTAGATATTAGGAAAGGGGAATCTAGCTGCAAGTAGTTATATACTGGTCACTGGAAGGACTGAGGCCAGCAGTTGTAATCAGGAGCTATACAGTATAGTTATAGCTAGTTTTAATTAAGAAATAAAGGGTGATGCAGTATCATTTATGGGCGAATAATGTGTCCGAGGTTGGAAAAACAAAATAATGGGCGAGGCGCAGCCGAGCCCATTATTTTAAAGTTTTTCCGGCCGAGGATACATTATGAGCCCATAAATGATAATGCAAACCCTTTATTTCTATTCTATTACCGAAAACAGTGTGATCTAATGAGAAAATGCATTCACGACCCATTATTGCAGAATAATGGGCAGTAAACTGACCAATCAGAATGCTGCATTTTCATTAATGGGCAGCAGAGGTAATAGAATCTACAATAATGGTAGATTTATGCTCTCCATCGTGCCAGGATTTATAATACTTTGGAGACCGCCTGACCTTGAAAGCTGAATTGTTTGCTGTCGTCTTTTAAGCCAAAAGAGCTTCAGTTTTTGGAATCAAAACTTGGATTCCTGTTTGTGGTCCTATATGAGGACATTAGCGACAGACTGATGGTGGTAAAATACCTGGATTGTATTGCAGAATATTAGTGTCGTCGAGGGAAAACCCTGTCGTCTTGAACTGCTGGACAAATTTACCTTCAAGACTCAGAAGATTCGCATGGAATATACCATGGATACAGCAAGAATTATTTACACTTATATGGCAAATGTGGTTAAACGATTAGAGTACTGCTTATATTGGGCAAGGTGGTTGCAAGATCACTAGGGCTTCACCTGCTTTCGTTCAGAAGTTGGTGACATCTTAGCTTCTAACAATAAACATTATAACCTATTTTCTATTTGTGTATATAGCTCCATTTTTGTGATTAAAATATTTATTTGAATTTCAATTTTCATTTGAAAAGATTTGCGCACGGGAAAAGTACTACTTTGTTTAATGTGATCACAACGAGAGGCAGGTGATTTCCAAGTGCTATCCAAATTGAGCTCACCCCCCTGTTATTTTTAGCAACAACTACTGGTAATATATTGCACAAGAAGGGAAATGGAAATTCACCTCCCAAATGTAATACTTAGAACCTGAGCTCACTTGTTTATGCTCGATCAAAAACATATTGCTTTATTTGGGGATTCCACATGAAGTTATAATTGTGAGATGGTGCAATGTAGATGATGTAATTAATGTGAAATCTGATTTGACATGTGCTAGTTATCGTTTATGGGCATAAAAAATGATAATGTTGTTAATACCCCCTATTTTTAGATATTAGGAAAGGGGAATCTAGCTGCAGTAGTTATATATTACTGTCATGCAGGACTGAGGCCAGCAGTTGTAATCAGGATCTATACAGTATGTTATAGGGTCTATTTTAATTCAGAAATAAAGGTGATGGCATTATCATTTATGGGCGAAATGTGATCGCGAGGTTGGAAAAACAAATAATGGCGAGTGGGCGGGCAGCCGAGGACCCAGGAGGGAAAGGGGTCCGGCAGAGGGCGACAGGAGGAGCCGCCGAAAGGAGAAGCAAACCCTGGAGGGCGAGGCGTAGGACCGAAAACAGGGGCGGGGGGGGGAGCGAAGGAGAAAAAGGCAGGGCGCGACGCCATTATTGGCAGAATATGGGCGTAAACTGACGCAATCCGATGCTGGCATTTTCATTATGGTCAGCATTAGGTAATAAGGAATCTACCCTAATGTAAATTTATGCTCTCGCATCGTGTCCCTGGAATATTATAATCCTTTGGAGACGCAAAAGGCCGACCATATGAAAGCTTGAATTAGTGGTGCTGTCGTCTTTTAAGGGCGCAAAAGAGCTTCAGTTTTTGAAGGAAGCAAAGGTCTTGTATTCCTGTTTGTGGTCCTATATGAGGACCGAGCGACAGACTGATGGTGGTAAAATATCTGGATTGTAATTTTGTGGAGTGCTGCAGAATATTATTGTCGTCGATTGAAAACCCTGTCGTCTTGAACTGCTGGACACTTTACCTTCAAGACAAGAAATTCGCATGTTAATCGTACCACTGGGTTTTTGGGATATTTATGTTAACATTATGATGGCGCTTTCATTTTGGAGTCTTCGCTGTGAGGACATAATTATCATCGTTGAACTGCAACCTTTCAACAGGACACTAGTGAACGCTAATTATCAATATCTTAATATCGTAACTAATTGTACGTGTCCTTACTGCCTCCTATCTTCATTTTTGTTTTTGTCCCATCAGTTGTTTTTATGTCGCCTCCCACATTCTTTGCACCCACACTCGATTAAAAATCATTCAAGCTGTGTTATACTTATACACTTCGGTATCCTGTGCACAAGGCTCATCTTATATAGTGTTTGAAAGTATTTCTGACGTTTGACCATCACGAGACGGCCTAGACACTATTGTTTGGCACTAAATTATGGCAAATTATGCTAAGTCATCGAGATAAATCGTCACAGGCACCATGTGTGCATAACTTGTATGGTGCACAGGTCCGGCATCGCTCATTACATTACTTTAAATCTGTTTTATACTTTTTGCATTTTTTGTAATAAATTATTCAAATATAGCCTTTAAATATGCGGCAATAAAAGTCCCCAGCATATAGTGTTGCATAAGCTTTCATATGGGTGAATGATCGCATCTCCACTCATCTACAATAAACAAAACGCCTCAACCCAAATACAAATTTTAGAATTTTGTTGTAAGCTATGCAAATGGTTTCATTATCACTGTAATGTCACCAGCGACATTAAGTGGCAAGAGGCTAAAGTCTTGGCATTTTCTATCTTTGCATTAATTATCAAATTAGAAGATTTCCCTTAGTTTTGCTCCTTTACCAAATTTCGTTCACCATAGCTCATAGAGATGGAAACAAATGTGTCTTCAATGTTTAGCTTCTCTTCGTCCTAATTCTCAAACGCACTAATAATTTCGGTGCAATTAGTCCGTGCTTATAGGATCACCTTTTACAATAAAACGTGTATAGTGATTATCCTTTGTGCTCCTTGGGAAGATTGGCAAAATCCTCAAACTCTGACAATTTAAACATGCTGTGTTGTATGAATTTTCTCTAGGCAATATAAAAGACGTTTGAATTTGTCATCTTTCCAATGAATATGATCAATCACAGATATCGGGCGGTGCAACATCTGATTTCCATGCTGATTGCAAACATTCTTTGGCTCAAGCTTTTTGCATAGGGCAACGCACATTATTGTGCAGACACTTATGTTGTATAGACTGTTCCACTTTATGTCCAGGCATTTTTGTTAGTTCAAACTGTGTCTGTTAATTTGATGCAGGACCTACTCCATAAATGATATTTATGACTCGATAGCAAAATATTATAGGCAACAAATCTATTTCTCTTTCACGAAAACACATTACACAACCCTAGTCTACCTTATGAATTTTATTCTCTACATATAAAATGTAATCTTACGACAACCCCGGAAGGGCTCTTCTGCCTGTAGTGGTTCTCAGCAACGAATTCGTGTGGTCATCACATATTATAAGGAGTGGAGCACGCGCATATCCCTCTCCAAACTGAGTTTGAACGTATGAACTCTCGCTATTGGAAAGCATTGAACATGCAAGGTGAAATTCAGGATATTTCAAATTAGTGTTTAATAGAGTTAATTCTCCCATTTTTAGTTTGAGCGGGATATGCTCCACTTCTTATATGATGACATTATCAGATTTGGTAAACCAATGAATGAAGTTGGGCAGAGGCGCTTGAACAAGGCTCATGAGGGGCCATCTTCGTGATTTTTTTCAACATTTAGAAGAAAAAACTTCCAGTTAAAGTTCAATGATTTTGTTGTTTGTTAAAAAAAACACGAATAGGTTTTGGCAGAATTTTTTTTTTTAGTTTTCCAAAAATCATGTAAAATCATCCTGTTTTTAGCCTAAATTATCAATTTGGCTGAATTTTATACAAAGAAACTTTGTTGTACAAAAAAATCATATTTTTCTTTCTGCTTGATTTGTTCAGATTTTGGGGGCTATTTTAGGCCAATTTTGACCTCTGCCAGAAAATGAAAAAAAAAATAAAAGAAAAAAATCGCCCGACCGACCCGACCCTCTTTAAGGAAATATGTCAAGAATTTTTGTCAAGCTCAGTTTACTTACATTCATAAAATATATGTAAAAAAAAAAAAAAAAACAAAAAAACTAAAAAATCAATAAAAAAAAACGGCTGGAAGAAGGCAAAGAGAAAGAGAAAGAGGAGGGAAGGGAGGAAAAAAAGAGAAAAGAAAGAAAGGAAAAAGGAGGTCCTACAATCAGCGAATTCCCGAAAAAATAATACAATTTGATGTAAAATTAACAAATATAGGCATTTTAATTTTTTGCTTTTTTGGACTAGGGCGAAGAAAACGGGCGGATTTTTTCGCCACGGCTTCATTGATCCAAATTCGGCCCAATTTGGTCTCCTCGTGACGTCAAAGTGATGACCAAAACCAATCGTTTGACTCGAAATGTTATTGCTGACACGTATATTGGATGGATTAATGAAGTAATATAAAATTTTGAATTACCGAATGACAATATTTTGTTTCATTTCGTTGTGTTTTACTTATTATTGACTAAAAACAACATCGATCGGCAGTTTATAGGAAGTGTGGGCAACACTGCGATAATTATGGTCACAACGACCGTAATTAGGGATGGTCATACTTTGACGTCACCATTGCCTGCGATGTGGATTTGGTCGAATCGTTTCGAGTAAGCTATTGGGCGGAAAATTAAAAGGGCAAATACTCAACAAATGTGGGACAATTTTCAACTTATTTTGATTTATATTATCTACGTTACTTTAAGCTTTCCATCCATACCATTTGCCCAAAGATTCAGAATCATTACATATTTTTTCCCCCCCCCCTTTTTTTTTAAGGCCCGCTCGCCGTAAAACAGGGTTTTCTTTGTTTTTTTCGTCGCCCTTAGGGTTACATTTATAAAATTTTAGTTGCAGTTCAATTAAAAAGACTAGCAAAATACTGAGTAATCAAGATATCCGTTCTGTATTGTCATGGAAAGGCAGAATATGACTCATAGTACCGCATAATTCCTTCAACTTTTATGCAGAACAATGCAATGCTGGTATTTGATTAGCATTATTAATTATTTCTACAAATGCAAAGCTGAATTGTACACAGATATAATATAAATTAGTGATAAAATTTTATTAATCTCATATTTGCTACTTATTACCGGTGGAAGGCGGTGTACTTGAATTGCTCTTTTCCAAGTCGGTGTTTGTGATTAAGCACAGTAGTTATAACTGAATAACAAGAATTTTAAAATCACATAAGTATTTGCTTTCGCTTTCCCCCACCGTGACATTAAACACTTTTATTAAAACCTTTTGTTATGTGAAAAAAAGGAATCATGCCCCATTTTTGCGCTTCCCTGTATTTTTTTCTCGATTCTAGTAATACAACGTCACCTTAATCAACAACGATGATTATAATCGTCTGCGTGGGCACAAGGTTTGTAGTTGAACGGTCAAATTTGGGCGAGGCGGTAGCATACATTATACTTTCATGAAATATAAAATTCAAGTGGAAATTGTTTCTCGCCGAGATCGAGAAGAATTGGGTTGAGCACTAGAGTCAACCACACGACACTACCTCCGTGGCGTGAATCGTGAAGTTAGAGAGTGGAAACTGGGTGATTCAACATGTCCTTTCGTGTTCGAGTTCCATGTCAGCCCTTTCCTATTCGCAATGTTAAATTTGAGTAGATAAAAGCCACAACCTTGCAAGTTACCCTACTGTCTGTTCAATTAACTTAGATGTGCCGGTTTTTATTAATTATTTCCAAAAATATACGTTTTTGAATCAATCACGAAAAGAAATTTTGTTGGTTACTTTGGACTAAGAACTTTTTTTTTTACATTCCAAAAGGAATGGGACATTTCACACACCTTCAAATCTATTGAAATCTGAGTATTTCACCCTCTTTTGAAAATGATCGAAGAAAGTTTGGGGTACCATTAGGTACCATTAGCAATTACGTTTTTGTGGAAGGTTACATTGACTGCACTTAGTATGTAGTAAAAGTTGTCGTCGAGGAGATTATCAAGATCAGTAGGCCTATTTGTCCGCACCTTTGACTGGTATGACCCGAATATGCCAACTTTGTCTAACAGACTCAAATCCTGCAGTGAAACTGCATGACTTTGCATAGACCAGTTCACAGCAATACAAACTAGATATCCGGAGAGCTATTCTGATCTGTTTTGTTCCTACCAATGAACACAACAGACTTGACCTCTATCAAAAGTCTTTCAACTATTCATTTATATACCCATACATTATGCATCGCTCAAACACCTGAATCAAAGCAAAGTCCAAGAATCAATAATTATCCGTAACATGCTTCGAAGCACCCTAGTTCGTGAATGAGTCTGCCACAAAATTTTCAGAGTCAAAATCAACATCCAACTGACCCATTTGTTTTCGTTTGCCAATAAAATAGAATATGTTAAAATTACTAATTTGAATATTTTTACGCGCGACATATCCACGTAAACGTGCTCAAGGCGCTGTGCGGGCAGCCATGAAGGCGCTCAGCACATCAAAGAAGCCACAATACCAGAACAGAATTTATGGTAAGACGCCTTCGATTTTAGAAGCATGATGAACGGAGTATCCGGAGAAAAACCTGCGGAACGAGTCATGGATCGAGAACCAAATTCCATAAACCGCCAAGAAACGAGCCCCTGCGGGAATCGAACCCGAGCCCTCATTGTGAAAGGTCGAGGGGAAGATCCCGCGCCGACCCATTCCCTCCCCCACCCCCCCCCCCGTAAATCACAGCGTAAATTGAATAAAAATCCAAAGAGAAATAAGTTTTCAGTTGGAACCAATGTCTTGTGGGTCCAATGACGAATAACAACTTTTCTTTCTACGATATCTTTTGGAAAACGCGTATTTTTGAAATACTCAAAAAAACCGACATGAAGTTATTGAATTTTGAATCGACATAGACCGTATTCAATAGCCAGCCATGTTGGTAGACGCATTCCAGTACTCCAATACATTCACCTGTCAATGATCCCTGTGCAGTCCGCTAAACAGGGATCGATTGACAGCTATGTATTGTAGTCCTGGAATGTATGCATCTTGTGTCCACCAACATGTCTGGTGGCTTGACGTCATATTGAATACGGTCTATCTATAGCATATGTGCACAAGCAAAATGGTTGGCAGAAATATGCACAGTCATGGCACAGAGTTGGGTGGTTCAGTGTCCTCAAAGTCCTCTGGTTCCCATTTAATTTTAAGAATTAATGACTGGTAATAATGCCTACCATGAAATTTATTTACATTTTCCTGAACATCTAGAACAAAACTTTTGATTGGATGACCGCTTACCCATCACAGTGAATAACTTCTCAGTTCATTGACCCGTGATGGGTGGATTCTGACCTCATGGATCTTGATCAGTACCATTAATGTTACTATGCCTACAATGTATATAACACAAACATTGTTTTTCAAACCTGTTTTCCTGTGTAATTTGAGTTTGAATCGCGAGTGTAAGGGCTGTGGTTAAATTTTTTAGGATCTATTTGATTGATAACTACCCACAATGTTCTCATTGCTGAACAGTCAACAAGGAATTGTAGGCTATGCAATCCTTGTGACATCTGTAGTTGACTGAAAACTGTTCACTTAATTTTTTACCAATAGAAATAACCCACTCAGACTGTATAAATTAAACCACTGAAATACTAAACACTTTCCACGAGAATATGTTGTGAATGATCATAGCAGCTTATTTCTTGAAAATGGGGCAAATTGGCCAAAGAACAGTGTGAAAGTGGCAGGGAACTCACCTATGAAATGGATAATGTGCAAGCATGGTGGTTCCGACCCAGGCAGGGGTATTCGGGACAGGGACTGCAAAAACTGTCTCAGCATTTTAAAAAGTGTCGGTTTTGATTCCAATTCTCCTCTGAATTCATAGGACATGGTGTGTTATTAATTGTATGTGGTCCGTCGGAATTGAATACGTTCTATAAGTATTTGCATGTGTGTACATAATGTTGGCTGCATTCTGATAATTTCCTTTTTTTCGTCTATCATTCTGTGATTTTTTTTTCCAATCATTTTTTGTGTTCTTGTTGTGTGTGTTTTTTGCAAATAAAAATATAACTTTAGTTTTATGGAAAAGATCATAAAAATAAGGGTCTTTGGGTGATTCAACATTAAATTTTATGCAATGAGTATGGGTGATGCCCTGTACATATACAAGCAGACTCCAAATGACTTATTTTCAAATTTATAATATTTATTGTTAAACAAACTAAGCTACGAGGATCACACCATAAGGTATAAGCAATGAGGCATTCTGGCTCACTGTTATTTCTGTTACTTTTTTACCACACCTCACAGCAATCCCCTACAATCCCCTCCTACCACCACATCCCACCCCACAGAAATTCCTGTCACTCCCATCACCATCCACGTAAAACCCCTAAACCCTCTACAACCCCACGTCATCCAAGTAGACGAGACAACAATCCAGGCAATCCCTGTACAAATCCTCAATT
This sequence comes from Ophioderma brevispina, assembly GCA_023653785.1. Taxonomy (NCBI): domain Eukaryota; kingdom Metazoa; phylum Echinodermata; class Ophiuroidea; order Amphilepidida; family Ophiodermatidae; genus Ophioderma; species Ophioderma brevispina. The sequence goes on from JAMKCH010005737.1 coordinate 83,628, forward strand.
TTAATCAAACCCGTGCACCTGTGGCATTCTATCAAAAATTGATTATAAAATCAATTTAATCAAACAGCGTGCATCTGTACATTCTTATCAAAAAATAAAATTGATTTAAAAATAAAAAAACATTTATATATAAATAAACAAATTGGATTTTGGAAAACTCAAGCTGGTATTGCCGTTGTTTAAAAAATAATTCACATGAGAAACCATCTGATGACTTTTTCCAAATCATTTCCGCCAAAACCCTAGATTTAGATTGGAAGGATCAAAAAAATTTGTTGAAGCTTGCAAAAATGAATCTTTCACATTACGAAATGGACTAATTTGGATCGAGAACAACTTGAATAAGGAATATCTGAAGCAGCCATTATGGGTCATGAAAATATAGTGGGACTTTGCAAAGAATGGGGACACATATTTATGATCCTGCTATGGGCTAATCTGCTGAAATGGACCCATGAAAATATTGTCAGACTATGCAAATATGGGGAGCCAACACATTGGGTTGTTGGGCTTATGATAGTGGCTACTAAGGTTGTCATGAAAAATATATTGAGACTTGCAAGAATGGGATCAACAGAGTTTTGAGTCTGCTATGGGGCTGCTGCCCTTCTAAAGGTGGTCATGAAAATATAGTGAGAC